>JAOBYE010722088.1:0-10469 GCA_025403585.1 Parazoanthus swiftii
GGGAACGGCCCCCCCGGCCCCGGCCCTTGCTATCTCCCTGACTACTAAGGATTATGTGTCACTCAGCTCCTAGATTAGACACAAAGTAGTCGCTGATCTGATATAATACTAAGCAAAACATGAAACCGTTTCCAATTTTGATGTAAGATTATTTTGTAATAATGAAAATGGTTGTTACCTTGAAGTTATAGTCATGTTTAAGCCAACCAAAATATATGAATTAACAAAAAAAAAAAAAAAATACAGGTCTAGAAAAAGGTATAAACTAGTTTTTTCAAGTAAACAGTAGAGCCAGGAGGAAACGAGTAATTTCTTTATCAAATTATACTCCAGCGAAGATCAAAGCTACACGGGCACGGGCCAGAGCTTCTTATCAGTGATAGGCAGTTTAAAGTTTCCACAATCCCTTCGGGTTTTGGTACGCACTGACTTCGCGCTCTTCAGCAGTCAAACCTTTTATATCCTTTCCACTTTCAGATAGATTATTTTCTTGCAAACAATTTTATGCAAGTCTCTGTTGTCAGTTTGTTGTTGGACGGAAGAGATTTTACACACAATCTTTTAAAATAATTTGCTGTCAACACGTTGGACGCAAATTCTGGGTAAGTTTGCTTCCGAAGGTAAAGTTCTTCCAATAATTATTTGGTGCTGTGTGTTACAGTGTTTAAAGGAGTTGGTATCCATATTCGACTCGAATTTTACGACCCAGTGTACACATTGTGTATACATAACTGGTAGTACAGCGTAAAACAGATAACTTTTTAAAAAAGAATCCTTTTTTTCAGATTGCCAAAAGGCTTATCCATTACGGCTTTGACAATGGCTTCCTAAACCAGGAGTTTTTGGTCAGCAAGGATGGCAGTGTGAGTTTAATGGAAGTCAATCCACGACCAACAATGGCGCTTTGTAAGGCATATTGCGAAGTTCTTGAGGACGGTGATTACATCAGTACCTGCCTGCAAGTAAATCAAGGAATCCGGCCAAAAAGTCGGCCATTTGAGGGCAAATCCTTTTGCTGTTTTGGTTTGTATTGCACGATTTCGGGAAAAATAGAAGACATAGTCAATTGTGAAGTTGTAGAATCTCTTCCAAATGTTTATCTTAAGGGATGTAAGCGCGGGGACTATGTCCGACCCGTGGGCGACACCGGTGTCCCTATTGTAGCTGGGAATCTGGTTGGTTCGAGTCGTGAAGAAGTGCTTCAGAAACATCGGAACCTTTACGATCGCTTGTTCAAGGTTCACCCTATGGGTTTCTGTTACTAAAGTTGAGGAATTGGTACTGGCTTCACAGTGACCGATACAGCTTATGTCTCAACCATGCATCCTCAAAAATCTAATATCATCAAACGATTTTGTTTGCCTAATTCTTGAGTGTTCACGAAACATCCATCCCTGGTACATCCATCTATCCATCCCATCCACCTATCAACCTGTCCACCCATTCATTCATCCATCAATTGCTGCAAAAACTTAAAAATGGCCTCAAGCCCTCCTATCGGCAACATAAATTGATCATTTTGTTCAGAAAGCTAAGTGTCAAACGATTTAGTTTGGCTATTTGTTGAGTTTGAACTTGCCTTTGTGCAAATCGGTGTTAGAAATGGTTAGATTTTAAAACTCGTTACTGTCAATACTTGTCGAGGGCACAGGAATCTGTTACCAAACAAGATTAATATCTTGTAACTCAAAACACAGCAGCTAATATCTCCGGATTCTTAAAAGTTTTTGTACTTTCTTTAGGGTCACTGTTACGCTTTGCGTTGTTAAACGATATAGTTTGGTTAATCCCAAGATCTATCCACTCCTTAAATATCTGATTATTAAACTCGGAGAAAAAAGGAAGATTTTGTTTATAACCATTGTGCTGACCAAACAAACCGCGTGCTCTCACTGGGGGAGAGGGGGTAAGGCCGGTTGGGGGCGGGGTGGGGACTACTCACTCGTAATTTGAGATTTTTCCGTCACGTTGGCCCAAAAATTAAAGACCTGGGAACTCAAGCAAATGGGCAACTACTCACTTACCAATCCACCCCTCCCCCAAACCTGAAGCTTAACCTAACGCCAACCTGGCTTCAAAATCGCAACCTAAGGGGGTAGGGGTAGGTGGGTAGTTGCCAAGAAATCTACAATGATTCAGAAAACGCCCGTCGCTGCAAGTGATAAAGACACAAAAAGGAGTGTAGTGAATCAGTGAGACCTTGTGAGGACGTAAAGCACGACGGTTTTTTAAAGCCCCGACTCGGTACAGATAGCTTAACAAAATTTGAGTCTACATGGAATTTAAAACAAAATTTGCGATTTTTGAGTTATGACTCATCGTGCAAGAAACTGGTGCCAGCAAGAATTCTCGTAGATTTAACTTCAAAACAAACAGTTGTAAAATCTCAGCATTCTTTTCTTTAATTTTTTAAAAAGTTTTTGATAGTGAAAAAAATCTGGGACCGAACTGATAAGTCGTACTTGAGCTATTTTCTCGTGCAAGTGTCGAAATCAGCCAATCAGAGGACGTATGCGCGCCTGAATCAAGGAAAAATCATAAGCGCACGTCATACAGAAGCGTGAATCATTACGAAGTCAAAACGTTTTACAATTTTTTAGTCTAAATGTTGGACTTGGCAATGATTCACGCTTCTGGATAAAGTTTTATCAATTTTTTAGTCTAAATGTTGGAATTGGTAAGAATTCATGCTTCACTGTTAATAAAAATAATAACTGTGATCTGGCCGCAATTTGTATTTGGAGCAAGAAACTTTTGGTCAGCCCGACTATTCGTCTGGGGTTTGTTTACGGAAATAGGTTTACAGAGTCGTATAATGGTCTGCAAATAAACGCTTCTTGCTCGCTGAATACTGAAAGAGATGATTTCTTGCCTGTGTAGCAAGCGCTAAAGGAAGAGGAAAGAAGGGGATGAGGGGGAACAAGAAACAAAAGTAGAAGGTGGAAGGAGGGGTCTTCATTTTTTCTTTCTCTCTACCCTCCCTTTCCTTTCCAATCTTCCTGTTTCTTGTGAAAAGGTGGTAAAATAGAATATGCAAGAGGCATGCAGTTTCAATAACTTGCCGACAAAAGAAACTCGTCTCGACCAATCATATTTGAGAATGCACAGTCTCATCAACAACTATGGAGCCTTGGTCTAAAAATTCGATGGTTGTCTGGCAGAACTAGCACAAAAGGCGCGAGCGAGGATATATCAAGGCCGCAATTTAGCAACCCAGTTTTAAATTTTGACTGATTTATGCGTTATCTTTTTGAATTAAGACAAAGCCTTCCTCACCCACCCCCATTCGGGTGACTGAAAAACCCTGTCGATGTGACCTTTGGCTCTGTCAGGACAACATCCCATGTTTCAACGACTGAGATTTCAAAGCTTCTTTGAAACTGATGCAATGGTAGAAGATAAACACACTGTGGATTTCGTCTTTAATTGATTTTCCATCATTCTGGGGTGGTACATGCAGCTTTGTTTGGAAATTGACTGTTGGATCGATTTTGCTTTGGTAAGTAACTGACGTAATTCGATCATTTGGTGACTGGAACACATTTGCACAAGTTTGATGACAAAAATCTCACCTATATTGGTATTGAAATGCGGTTTTACCATCTATATGGCTTTTAAGTTTAAATATCATCTCTTAAAATATTTTTTACATTAGCATAAACAACTGACTGAAATGGGACTAGCCAGTCTAAGTTATCTACTTCTAAGCTAGCTACCTTTGTTTGACGCAAGGGTTGTCATTTATACAAGCCAGCTCGTTACGTAATATATCAACAGAATGTTTTACACAACGATTTTCTGAATTTTTCACAATGCTTTTCGACTGTCCAAACCTACTTCAGTATATATACTAACTATGAAAGATGGAACTAATTGCAAGTTAAACAGCATTTCTGCAAAATAATTGATTCTTATAAATGTATTAAGTGAACTGTTTATCTATTAATAACTAAGTGATTGTAATACAAAGAAGCTGCAAATGTGAAGACTTGAACAACATTTATAAAAAAAGGCAGCTGCTTTGGAGGCTATGTTTTGTATTGCATGATTGTAATCTTATCGGATATTCTGTGATGTGAATCAAATAATTTCAAGGTGCCAGAAAGTCATTTGTTATTGTAGTACTAAAGACTCTGCATGACCCCAGTGAAATTTGAAACAAGGAATTGACGAGTAGGGATAATTTTAGCTAAGGAAGGCCAAGGTTTATCGGATGATGGCGCAGAGATGATTGAGAGAATCTAGTTTGTGCAACTGAAAATCTTCCTTAGAGCTAGCGAAATGTTCATCGTGCTCATCGCGAACAAGAAAGAGTCGATGAACTGTCCTCTTATAAAAGAGGCCAAGCTTAAAAGGTCTGAAAACCAAGAAGAAAGAAAGGAAGGATTCGTGTTCGTGCGTGTTAGTTGGAGGAACGACTATCAGCGTGTGAAGCTACATTACGACCTGTGAGATGAATTCTATTGCAACTTGAAATCACCCTGAGAGAAGACAAAAAAAATGCTTTATTGATCGTGGTTAGAGCCGAGCTTGCATCATTCCGGCAGGACCTCACTAATACCAGTGTAATACTGGAAGATTCCGCAAGGAATCTATTCAGTATTATCAAGGACACGCAGGGTAAACGCAGGAAAAAAAGACGGTTTATTAGAGGTCAAGTTGTTAAGGCAAAACTCTTCACTGTTAAGGGATACATATATTGAAGAAGTCAAGGCTAGCTTTAGGGGTTAAAGTTTAAAATCTTTTTTATATTTAAAAAAAAACTCTCCAGTGTGGGGGGCTAATCACAAGAAACAGTAATTTCAATTCCAAATATATTGTTTCCACCTAAGGGGGGTATTCATAAGAAATACCAACATTTTTCCACCATGTGACGTACTAACCCTCATTTGGTGTGAATAGCGTTTAATGGTTTCGGAGCAAAGTGACGCAGCCATTTTCCATGCACCCATAATATAAAAACCTAGATTTATGTTAAAATCCTTTTAACACTGAAAATTTTAGTCTATATCAAATCCTGCCGGCTATAACCATGGCTTTAACTATGGACGAGATGCTAGAGGAAGTTGGAAGCCTGGGTCCGTATCAATTCCGACTCATCGCCGTCATCTTGTATATCGAGGGTTTCAACATGGTTTTCCAGATAATGACTTCAACGTTTGTTGCCGCCGAGCCTCCGTGGCATTGTTTGACAAACGCCACTGACTGTACCCTGGAGGGGAACTTTAGACCCGGCTTGAAGAACTACAGCTACCGCTGTACGATACCTCGAGAACAGTGGGCGTATGGTGGGGACTTCACATCCATTGTCACTGAGGTAAGTTCTGCTTAGATATAAAAAATTGCAACACCTGGGGCCGGGAAAGTACTGATTAATCGCTCGCTACACACTTGCCAAACCAAACGAAGACTTAACAAAAAAGTTACAAGACTCGCCGCCTTTTTGCAGTTTTTCGCATTGTTAACCTTGTAACTCTTGTAAAGGGTTACAGAGGTTGGCTCTAGCCAACGACCAACATATTCTCTTGGTGTTCGAAAAAGAACGACAGCATTTAAATATTGTATCAAGACTTTGGTACCTTACTACCGTCTACACTCGGCAAGTTGAATATCTCAACATTAAATTTGGTTTTGGCTCAGAAACCTGAAACTGCAAAACAGTCCCTCCCTTCGCCGGAAGTCTAAAGCAAGGTCACCTAATGGGAGACGCATTCCCAGTCTCCAATTCGGCGATTCGACTTCCGGCTGTTTTACAGTCTAGGTAGAGTAAATTTCGTTTGACCTTGAAAAACACGTTCGCAAATTGCTCGCTTTTTTGTTTCGTCAATCAGTGGCAGGAAAGCTACGAACACAAACTCTGTCGTGGATTTCAATCTCTCTGTTTGTTTGTCCAATGAAATAATAATTACCTACGAACACGAGCATAACACAAATGATGGCGCAGTTCTTCGTGCTTGCACGCGCTCAGTTCGTCAAGCCAATCAGAAGTTCCCCACGTTCATAGTAGCGCGTTATCCTACCCACATTCTGTTCACACAGCCAATAAACGTCGTTCGAGCTTCGTTCACGTTTTGTTTGGGTGTTTTTATTCCAAGGTTAAAAAAAATCGCTCTAATAAACACCACATATTCCTACATTTATTTATTGGTAGTCCATTACTCATAAAGTATTTAATGAGATGTCAAAGCCAGAGGCTTCATTGGTTTTTAACAAAAGCAGAAGCTGGGACCAATAATATAGAGAATATTCATATTTGTAAATAGAGAGCTGATGTCAGTTTCCCTTTCTTTAACTCGCAGTATGACCTCGTGTGTGATAAAACGTTCTTGGCAAGTCTAGCATCCTCTATGATATTCGCCGGTTGGTTTTTTGGCGCACTCCTTGGAGGATCGATTGCCGACAAATACGGCCGTAAACCAATCGTGTTCGTCTCGGCTTTCATGATCAGTTTGTGGGGGCTTCTAAGCGCCATTCCTAAGCTTTATTGGTTCTATGTCGTCGCAAGGTTTCTAATTGGAATTTGTAGAGGTAGGTGTTCAGTTTATCGAGACAATTTATGTGCCACTATGGCTGCTGTAGTTTTAAGCAGGGCCGTAGCAAGGGGTAGGGCTGGGAGGACCCGTGCCCCCCCCCCCATTTTTTCCCCCAGCAAATGTGTCAAATGTGTCAAGCTCAGAAAATTGCCCTAAGTTTGAGAAAAACTTGTCATATTTTACTTGTTTTAGACACTCTTATTTTGTTTCAAATGGCGTTTAAAACCAAGGAAACACGTTTTTAGACAAACTAATTTTCAAAATTTCCCCGGAGAGCATGCCCCCGGACCCCCATAAAAGGCTCACACCTGCGGTTCCCCCCAGTTTTCCAAGGCTTGCTACGGCCCTGTCAAGTCTTTGAGTTTACTAACGTAAGCTTCAATCGTGGAGTGCCCAAGGGTACTGTTTCGGGACCGGTATTGTTCTCCAACTTGGTGAATGATATTGCAACAGTATATCCCAGCAGGAACTTACTGAAAAGTATGTAGATGATATTACCTTGTAAACACCCCCGACCCCGCCCCGGGAGAAGCGGATAACATAAAACAATAGGCAGTTGTAAATCATATGAATTTCAACCTGGTTAAAACGCAGGAAACAGTGATGAGGGACAAGGCCCGTAAGCCAATACCTGAGAACAACCCTAAAATTGGAAGAGCTAAAATTAATGCATGGGAGTCACATTGTAATTGGGACACTCACATGGATTCAATACTGCACAGAGCTGCAGATGGTCTCGTACAAGTTTTATAGGTGCTCGGATCACGAGCTTATCTCGCTCTTTGACAGTCTTATCATGTCTCTTTTTTCTTTATGCGAGGTCTGAGGATGTGTGTTTCAAGACAAATACATCGGCCGTTTCGATAAGTTCTGTAAACGTTCTTTATGGTTTTGATACACATCAAAACGTAATGCTGAGAGAGATGGGTCGCTGTGGAACAAATAAAAAATAAATAACCCTGATCACTGCCTCCAGGATCCACTCCCGGAAAGCAGACGAAGTAGAAGCTTCCGTACTCGTAGCCATACATGTATCTTGCCACAATTTTGGACAGAATTTTTTGAACGTTGTTTCATGAATAGATATCTACTTAATTTCTAATTTTTAGGTTCTTTAAAAGCTTATATAACCGCACGCTTGTTGTTGATTGTTTTATAAAGAAGGCCACTATTACTATTAACTTCAAGTTCAGGTTCGAGGCGCTCCAAATGTTCTCCATCTGTACTTCTTCAATGAACTGTGTGTCTTTCTTAGTAAACAATCAAAGTATCTGTCCACCTATCTGTTTTGTGACAATCATTCAATCAATCAACCAGTTAGTCAGTCAATCAATTAATTAACCAACCAGCCACTAAGTCGACCAATTAATCAATCAAGTCAATCAATTTATCAGTCACTCAGTCAGCCAATCAATTACTCCATCAGTAAGCCTGTCAACCAATCAATAGTCAGTCAGTGAATAATAAATCAACCAATAAGTCATTCAACTGCTCAGTAATCAGTCAATAACTTGTCAACAGTCGATCAACTAATTCAACCAATCAGTCAGGCAGCCAATCAATTAATCCCTCGATCAATCTATCAACAGTCATTTATCAATCAATAGTCAGACAACCAATTAATCAATCAGTCAGCAGTTAATTAGTCCATTGGTCAGTCTGTAAACCAATAAGTCATTAGTTCAGTCAATTTCTCTACTTGAAAACCGTGTTTGCTCCACAGGTTGTGGCAATGGGTCCGAGTTTGTGATATTGACAGAGTACGTGGGAGTGCGTCATCGACACATTTCAGGGACCATGATGTGGTTCGCCTGGCCTGTCGCCACCTCTATAATGACAGGAATCGCGTACGCAACCAGGGACTGGAGGCTGTTTTCAATCATTTTAGGAGCACTTGGGTTGCCTGTGATACTCAGCTGGTGGTAAGTTACAGCTCCAGGAACAAAATTCAGGAACCGTGTTCTGACAAACTCTTAGACTTGCAATGGAAATCAAATAACTTACACTTATCAATTCGTATTTTCCACGAAATCTAAACTAGTTTTTCAGTTTCCTTATGGAGTCAAAGGTTTGCTCAAATTACCTCAAAAGTTGTTTATATTCGTTGTTTCATAAATACAATCTGGAACTTTCCAATAACCTGCATTAAGTCATATATGGTATGTTTTTCGTGGTTAGGTGTGGTGTGAAGTTGACGTTTCGAGCTTTAGTCCACTGAATGGTATTTTGATGGATAAAGCGACACTTTTCAGGGAAATGCAATGGACGTAATACATTTTCAAAACCATTTTGCAGCTTTTGACGAAAGCTGTGTCGTAAAGAAAACAAATCCCGCTTCACGATTTTAGTTACGCTACGAAAGCACCATCACCTTTTATTTCCTGATCAAGCTGTAGTGGTGTAATTCTCCAAGATACTATATAGTCTATTTATGCTTTTTAACGACTGACGATCTTGTTTGCAGTCATAATACCCTACAAGATGTCGAAAGTGTCATCACCTAAGTAACAGCGCCCGAGCCTGCTTGATCAAGTTTTATTGTCGTACTAAGGAAGTCTTGGGTGCGCACGCACCCTCCACGGGCTAAAAAGGTCCGCACCAGTGTGCTCAACTAAAACGATGTTAAAAGGAAATGGGATTTTTAAAGTATTTTATTCCCACGAAAAAATCTCAATCATTTTGACTTAGATTCTTAATGTCAACCTCCCTCTCCTGTCACACCCAATTTACTTTTTGATACTTAATTATCAGTATTGGCGAATGCACCAAAGTACAAAAAAAAAAAAATGGAGTAGAGTAGAGTGGAGCTTTCAAGATAAAATCAACACAAAAAGACTGCTGTTTCTCGGTCTTGCGAATTTACGCTTAAGAACGAACGTAACCAGTACAACCTTTAAAAATCGAAGATCGCGGAAGGATGCAAATCGAAATAAAAAACAATGCACAGTAGTGTAAATAGCTCATATCTGGGTTCGGGTATTTATGAATATTTAACATCAAGTTGTGGCTAACGCTGTGAAAACGGGTCTGCAGTCGTTGTAATCTGCGGCAACTACAAAGTACCAAACTAGATTAATCATAGCACCATATGAGTGCAACGCGCTCAGCTTACTTAACGTTCGGTTGTCAGGCAATTTTAAAATCTTTTTTAGGTTTATCCCAGAGTCAACTCGCTATTTGCTGGTAAAAGGAAAGATTGAGCAATGTGAGAAAACTTTGCGTGATGTAGCACGAGTTAACAAGAAACGGTACCCGGATGAGGCCTTGAAAGACCCGACTTCTGGAAAAACTGAAGTTGTTAGACTCGGTGATTTTCGAGATTTGTTCAGGTCCAGGAAATTTGTGTACAGAACAATAATTGTGTGGTTTGCATGGTGAGTGTGAAGGAAACAATAAGTTACCCAGTTATTATTTTCACCACCCTCGCAGTAAACTATTCTGTTCTTGTTTATTTCACAGCTATCTTAATCATCACTTCCATCACTATCACCACTATAGCTGTCATCGTAATAACAACCACCACAACAATCATCTCAATCATAATCACCTTGATCATCAAAATTATTAATCATAATCATCACTAGCGTTACGAAACCGTTACCATCACTGCCATCACCAGTGTTACGTAACCGTTACCATCACCAGTGTTACGTAACCGTTACCATAACTACCATCACCAGCCTTACGTCATAGCTATTATTAACTACTAACCGCATGAGTTTCATGTTGGATTCTGTAGCTGTGGTAGTTTGGTTAAGTGGAGGCAGTCACGGTAAAGTGCATGCTTATAACATCAGACAGATTTCCTTGATCAGAAGAGAAATCATTGCAAATATAAGGCAGAATAATCATTAACCTCAAGGAAGGGGTTTTTGACATAATTTTCATGTGGGTGAGGGGGGGGGGGGGCGGGGGGGTGGGAATTTTTTGGAAAAA
>JAOBYE010722099.1:0-10469 GCA_025403585.1 Parazoanthus swiftii
TCTATCTATCTATCTATCTATCTATCTATCTATCTATCTATCTATCTATCTATCTATCTATCTATCTATCTATTTTTGTCTGTTCCGTGTTCGTATGTCTGTCTGTCTGTCTGTCTACCTATCTATTAGTATTCTATCATGTTTTAAATGCGTTTTGTTTTAGGATCAAGTGCAGCAGCGTTTGAGTGAAGCCGAGTTGCTGATGCAAACACAGGCGAAGTCTCATTCGGAGAAGATTGAAGCCATGTACAGGGAGCAAAACAAGGTGATTGGAAAATCAGTTATATTGCCATCTATCGACTACTCATGTTTTAATTAAGCACATACTTTTTAGAGTAACTTTTGAAATGTTTTAACAGTAACATTTTCATGTGGTTATCAGGTTGAGGAGGATTTGGCAAAGACCAAAGACTACTCGACAAAACTTGAAGCCTCAGTCAAAGAACGCGACTTTCAACTGGTTACTACTCAAAACAGTGTCGAGGAACTTAGAGCCGAGTTAAAAGAAAAGGTAAATCGAACAGTAGATGGTGAACAGTGTGAAAATAGACATTTTCCCCTTATATTAACCTTTTTATAGTCAGTTAACTTCCTCACTCTATAGAATGTTCTAAGAAATCTTTCTTCAGTGGTGTTTTCTGTGTCTTCTTTGAGGCTATTATACTTGTATACTGGTTTTGATAATGTAGTTTTTTAGTATACATGTAACTTGTACTTTTTCTATGACCCTTTGAAAATCACGTTAATAAAATGGCTTCATATTTATGAAACATTAGTTAACAAATACATACTGAAATAAGCTTTTTATCGTGAATGCAACCCAACTGCGATGCATGTTGGAGTGAACTCTCTTCGCAATTTATGCATAAATTGTATGTTTGTGTTTGTTTCAGAGTGAGGCGTATGTCGCTCTTGAAGCAGCTAAAGCAGCAGAAAAATCTGTCTTAGATGAACAAGTTCGAACTTCCCAGGAGACCTTGCAGGCGAAACTAACGGAACTGAGCTCTTTACAACAACAACATGTCAGGGTGAGCATAGAGACCACACACAAACGTTCATTGTGGTAAGGGATCGGTCATTTTGTATACCAGGTGGGTGTCGGCAAAAAATAGTGGAGGGGGGAGGGGGGGAGGTCATGATATTTTTCAGTATTAAGGAAGGGGGGTCGAGGACAGGGCAGGGTTTATATAGGTGCGTTCATGTTGTTTTTAGTCGAGGGGGGGGGGTCACTTGTTTTTTTTAGACTGCTTGGGAAACGTGCCGACCCCCCTTTGTGCCCCCTGGTATAAACAATGAACAGTCCCCAATCACCGTTTACTATACCAGGATAGTAAGGTTGAGTACAAAATGCAGAGTTTCCACTGTCCTTGAAAATTGTGAAAAGTTCTTGAATTTTGAAAGGAACTTCAGGCCTGGAAACTCCTTGAAAATCAGTCGAGGTCCTTCTAAATCGGCCTGAAATGGTTGCCGGTTATACGGCCAGAAAATCTACTTTCAAAAATTTTGCAAAATCTTCAAGTTTGAATTGCTGCAGATGTGGTGCATCTTACATAAAGTAGTTAGACAAAGAACGAGCCGTTGGACCATCAGTAGTATTAATATGAGCTTTTACGCGTACTGTTGACACAACGGCTTAAAATATAATCGCCATATTCCATGGAGTAAAATAGCTTTAAAATTATGGTAAAAATGAAGAACTTTTCATATAACTAAACGTTTTCGACCATAAGAGGATCCCCAGGGTGAAGTGAGCTGACAATCTTATGATCAAAAGCGTTTGGTACTACAACATTCATCAATTTTTACCATGAAGTTTTAACAACTAAAGATGTACTGTGGATATCTAACTAGCAACGCATGCCATCTGCGTGTCTTTTCGCAGCTAAAAGAGGATCTTGAAGGCACCAGGAATAATAATTTGAAGTTGGAGTCCCAAGTGAAGACACATGAAGCCGAGCTGGACAGTAGGGCACGAAAGTGTGTTCAATTGGAGACAGAACTGAAGGCAAAGGTAAGATATTGGGGGTTCTTCTGTTTGTGCTAGCCTGAATTAAAACTGAACTGGCTGAACTGAAGAGGAATGTAACTAAAGGGGAATTGATAGTGTTTTTTGCTGCTTTTTGATGCTCTTTACAGGGTTGTCATGAGAAACGGGCGACAGGCGAGTTTATCCACATACTTTACACCACAAACGCTGGCTAAAAAGTATTTTAATCCTTAATTAGGTGCTTCATGGAGAGTTTGAACTGCACCGCTCACATTCTGAGTTGCACCTCTAACTTTAAGACAACCCAGCTTTAGCACTCAATTTGAGGAGTATTTCTTGTTTAATTGTTTGCCGAGAAAGGGTTTCTGCATTGCGTTATGCAATGTTTAATGCAAACGAAATAAAAGAAGGTTGGTTTGGAAGTACTGTAATTTAGGGTCTCTATAAATTGATTTTAAAAACACTGCTTTATTTGTTGTCCCATTTTGAATGTTAAGAGTTGGGGATCTATGTTTATTTGCGTTGTGTTTTGTACGGTTTCACGTCTTCTCATTGTAGCCACACTTGGTCTGACAACGGTGTATTCACAAATGGAAAGTGGAACTATTACGTGCTTTGGGAACTAAAAAGCTTTTCCTTATCTTTTCAGAAAATATGTCACCTTTTTTTGTTTTCCAAAGCTATCTATAATGCAATCTAATGCATTTTCCAATTAACTAGGTATTTCTAGGTTTTGTCCTCCTTAGAATAGTTCCATTTACCTATTATATATTTGTTTTTTATGAAACACTGTTTGGATGTAGGATTGTGACTTCTCTTAAACAGCGTGTGGCCTTCTTTGTCGTTATTTGATGTGTTTTCTAAAATGACGATGAAGTTACAAATTGATTTTTACTTATCAAAGTGGCCGTTTTCATATGCTTGCACAATCTTTCCATTTCTCAGCGAAGTATTCCAAAGTACCAAAATACTTTCTGCAATAAACAACTCAAACACAATGTTGCAAATATGTCCAGTACGGATGGCTTGAACTGGATTACGGATGACTCAGCTATTAAAAGCATATTTCCTGTTGATCCGTAGGACAAATTATTAAACTTTAAGGTAACAAAGTTGTCAAAAAACATTGATTCTTGACAATCAAGTTTGTTAAAAGGGTTTGTTTGTCTGATTAAATCAATTGTATAAACCATATTTGAGTAAAATTGAAATGACTTCATTTCGAAAGTAGAAATGTGTGTAACAACCGCGAAATTGATCAATATATACTTTGAGTAAAACTGAAATGACTTGAGAGATCCAATAGAATTATAGTATTAAGTATATTAGAACCTTAGAATACATTTTAGTATAATTGTGCAGTAAATGTTAGGATTTTAAGACACTGATTGTACATATATCTTAGTATACATATTTGTGGAGTGTGGCAGGTAAAACACGTTAATAAAGTTATTTATTGGTTGATTGATTGATTGATTGATGGATGGGTTGATTAATGAGCTCGTTCGGAAAGTAGTAGTTTTGTGTGTAATGACCGTGAAACTAGTCAAAAAAAGGTGAGTAAAATTGAAGTGATCTCATTTGGAAGTAACAGTTTTGCTTGTAATAACCATGAAACTGGTCGATATACTTTGAGTAAAACGAATAGAATTCATTTTGAACTGAGTAATGGTTTTGCTTTTAATAACCGTAAAACTGGTCGATATACTTTGAACAAAAATGAAAGAACTCATTTGGAAAGTAACAGCTTTTTCAGTTTTTGTGACGTGTGCAACAACTTTAAAGCTGCCTGTTAACTAATCGACCGATATTACTATCCCAGCTGGAGGCTTACACCAGTCTTGAGAAGGAGAAACTTCAACAGAGGGAGTCTCTAGACCAGAGGGTGCAAGAATCAAGGAGTGCTACGGAATCCAAAGAAAAAGAACTTGTTCAAATAAGAAACCAGCTGGATAAAGTAAGTGACTGATTTCGAGGAGAGGTTTAGTTTTTGTTCCGGTTTGTCTTCAATTAAATTATATTTCAAACAGTGCTACATGCTTATGGTTAGCCGGACAACCTTGTTCGTTCCAACCACAACTATGTTCAAGTCTACAGATCTCTCAATTGTGAGTGATTACATATAGGCCTCGTTTGTGCTACTGAAACTGCACAGACAACTATCATGTCGCTGAAATAAAAGGCAAATCAGTAACTGAACATCAGTAGGATACCTAAAATGAGTGCGATTTTACAATTGTTTTCGGCTCCATTAAACTTCGTGCCATTGTAAGAACCATGCACAGCGAAAGGGCCTTCTGTTTAGACAAGGAACGATCTTTCCAGCACACATTTTCGTGCCATTTCGAACGTAAAACGCAACGCTTTCGAAAGTGCCAACGTGTCGCTTATCGCCGGATATAGGTTTTGTTGCGGCAAAGGACTTTTCTATTTGCACTGTAACATCAATGTGTAACGGCACGATTTGTGTGTCAATACGAAAGCCTATTCAGTATAGTGTAAACAAAGCCTTCACAAATAAAATTCAAAAGACTTTCTAACTCGCATGACCGCACTACTAGAAACTGCCATCTGTTAGAGATTCCGTTTTTCAAACCTCCTCAGGCCTTGGAAAATTCTAAAAAAAGCTGTGTCGAGCTGTGCATCAGTATTCTAAACCACTAATTTTTTAAAGTAAATAAGTTTGTTTTGTTAGTTAATTGTATTTTACACTAAGTAACGTAAGTGTTTTATCAAACTTGATATTGTTGAAGTAAGCTATTGTTGAAAAAGCCTTAATATGAATAATAAAGTTTATCATGTATGTAAATGTTGTTGTTTTGAAATAAGTGGAAGACATTCAGTTGTAATGTGTATTTATGTGTTTTGTTTTCAGACATAGTTTGATGTCCTAGAACCAAACCCCCAGTGTTGTTTTTAGGCGATTCGTTACCTACAATATATTTATTATCCAGGATATTTTGTTACTTGTAGGTCAAAAAAGATTCCAGCGACACGATCACTGTCCTTACTTCCGAGAAGGAAAGACTGACAGCCGAGTTGGCTGGAACTAAAACTCTTGTGGAGGAAAAGGTTGGTAGGTCTTTTGAACGGTGAGGGAGGGGGAGGAGAGGGTTAGCATGATCAGAATTGCTCCCTCCCCCGTAGTTTTTTTCGACCTAATTGGATATCAAAATACAAATTCACTAACTGTTTTTTTTTTGTACTTCAAATACATCGGAGTGAGAACTTCTATGTAAATGTGGAATAAAATATGTTTGTCATACTAGAGCCAAACTCATTCCGGTATCATGCAAACACCACTTAAGACAAGATAAGTGATAAGATACCAATTGATTCCTTTAAATGTTACTTCTGTTCATGTCCAGGTTACCGCCATTGGAAACCTTCAAAACAGTCTTAGTACTGCCAAGCAAGAAAGTTCTGGCTTAAAGGAACAACTTATTTCTATTACTCAGGTGAGTAAAGAGTCTCGTAGCAGGGTTAGTTTCAGCCTTAAAATATGACTCTTGCTTGTGATAGAGTTTGGTATCGATATCGCCCTTTTGAAAGCAGTGAACACCAGGATCGAGGTACTCTCATATAAAAGCTGTACGGGAATGTGCCGCCTGTATGAAATGTAAGCTCAAATTCATGAACAGGGTATGAATTTGCGAGATCTTTTTTCATAAACAGAGTCAGGGTTTGAGTGCTCGGGCAGACCCCCCACCCACCCACTCAAACTAATGTTGAGTACCTCCCCCCCTTTCCGGGACTGGACAACAATTCAGCGCCGCAGGTCAATACAAACCCAGGGTTATAGTTTTAACCCACGATTGGATTTGTTTCCTTATGGCGGCGGTCTCCATTTTGGGTGAATGAAGATTTTGAATAATTACTATTGAAAATTACATATGTTGATTGTGTGAGTACATTCGTAAAATCTGGTTTTGCTCTTTGCGGGACGCGCTTTCACTTATTGATGTTTTCTCCTTATTTGGTACAAAAAGACGCTCAAAGAGAAGTCTGATGAATTGGACAAAGCAACTAAAGAGCACCAGGACGAAAAGGTTGGTGGTGAATTCAACATTGTCATTCATTCATTCATTCACTCACTCATTCATTCATTCATTCATTCATTCATTCAAAAGTATTCCTTTTCTTTGATGCAAAGGAAAGTTACGATCAGCTTAAATTTTGGGACGTCAGAAGACTGAAATGTTTGATCATATGCTACTGAAACTGAGAACACAAACTCATATTGCGTTTTATTTGTGTGAAAATCCAGAGCGTTACATCAGAATACTGGATCCGAGAAGAAATATATAAAAGGAAAGCTGGGTGCGATAAAGAACACGTGACGGAATCAAAATGGTGGAAAAACAAAAGTTTTAATTTGGTTGTAAACTTTTTGAAAAAGGAAAGACCTTGCTATTAAAAAGTTATAAGTACCGGGATAAAGTTTTTCCCTTGATTAAGTAAGACCCCTCAAGATTGGTTTGGGACCCCTAGTTTAAGAACGAAGTGGTCCCTGGGACCCCTCTTGAAAATTTCTACTGAAACCCCTGAATATTGTTGTCAGCAATCTCTGGAGACCCAGCTGATGAAACAGGACAGTACCAACAAAGCGCAGATGTCACAGCTAAAAGGCAGCTTGGCAGGAGTGAAAGAAAAGTTTGAGAAATCCAAGGTTCGATATTTCCTTTGCTACCCTCTTGGTCGTGAATGCTGTAACTAATCTTTTCACTGCTAAAGATGATTATGCAGCTAAGAAGGTTATCAAGAGTGTATGTAATAACCACTTATTCGCTAGTCTTGAAGAGTAGAAATGTTAAGTGTTAGAATTTAATTTATCGAAAGCCAAAAGTATGCGAATACCATTATGTTTTTTTAAAAAAGACAGTTGTGTTAACTAATATATATATACCTTGTTAAAAACAACTTTGAATGAGGTAGTTTGTTAGAGAAAACACTGATTCTGATCTAAAATTTGTTGGCAGAACTTCATGAAATAAAGATGGTCTCATTGGGTTTATTTTATTTACAGGAAATGTATGAACAGAAGGTTCAGGATGAGAAACAGCTTCTAGAGAAGGTACTATCATTCACTATCAGTTGCCATCATCAACCTTAAACGTCTATAAAATTCATGGAAATTACTACGAAAGAGGTTCATTTTAGCCTAACAGTCTCATTGCATGGCTATCGTTTGAACTTGGTTTGATGCGGAGTTTAGCTGTCTGTAAAGGGGACTCGTATCGACAGAACTGATGCTTATTTGTCACGGGTCCGTAGTTAGCTACTTCGAAAACGAAAGTTTGCTTGGGTTTCAGTCAAAAAAATAGACTAAGCAACTCATAATTATAAGTTGCTAAAACTACTCATTTTTGGTGATCTCTTTCCATTTCTAAAGTTGGACTTCAAGAGTTAGGACCCAGTTTTCAGCTTGTCTCAAGGTGGTTATTCATACCTTATTGCTGTTTTAAGAGTCTTACGTTGATTGTGTATGAAACCGTTTGTCAAAAGGTTAATGGATTAGAAAAAGAGAAAAAAGAACTGCAAGAAGCTATGGAAGAGCTTGGACAGGTGAGTGATTCGGAGTTTTTCAAGCCTGGTCCCTTTTTATCACTCCTCTTTTCGCGGTCTCGTAATTTCTCAATAATGGAAGAGGCATATTTCGCGTTAACAAACACGTATTCTCAAAACTGACTTCCAAAAAAGATTGCCATTGGCACATTTACAAAGAATTCAGTTTTAGCACAGAAAATCCTAAAAAAGTTAGAAATCTTCAATCCAAGTATATACAATATTGTTATTGTACAGTATATGGCTTTCTCTCTGCATACTGGCTTTGGTACGCTTGCAAGGTATTGTGATAAAAAGTACGGCCAGCAATCTTTTTCGGTGCAGTCAGTTAGCGCTTTAGAACGATGCAATCAACAGAATAATTACAGAACAAAGGTCAAACTGGCTAATACATTTGGAAAACGTTGTCGATATGGCTGTTATCTTTTCAAGGTAGACTTTTCTGGCTCTTTAAAGCACTACCACGGCGGTAGAGTTCTGGAAAAGTCTTATCTGTCTTGAAGTAATAAAAGGTTTTTGTTGTAGAGGGAGCTTAACTTCGCGACGTTAGTTTTTGCGGTGACTTGCGAAGATTAAGTCTCGCAAAATGAGTTGACATTGCGCTCTACGTATTGCTTCCAAGATCCCTTCTTCCTTATTACGTACACTGACAAGTTTTCCTAATACGCACAATCGTTTTGTTGTTCATAGAACTAGCACTTTAGACTATGGAGTGTAAACTAACGTTAGAAGGTCAGTAGAAGGGTTCTGCATTTTTCAGGATATTTCAAACACCGTAATAATCTTCACATCTTCCCCATTTTCGCCATGTTTCCCTACTAAGCAAAGTAATAGGATATTTAGCACCACGATTTCGTGAAACGGAAGGAATAGAAATGGGAAAAAATAATATGCTGTAATGCTTGCTGAGCAGAGACAGCCAACATTCTCCGTCTTCGCTATCGGACCGAAAATAAGAAGTTTCAGCGAGAAAATGGACTGCTATGAACAAAGTCGTTCCTTCCGTTTGCCGTTTCACGTGCCCGATGCTATATCTTTCTAATAAACGGTTCTTAGAACCTCGTAATGGGCCATTATTATTTCTGTAGTATGTACAGGTGCACTTGGCACCTTTCTTCCATTGTCCATGTAAGAGAGGGTCGACTATATATAATTCCCCTGACTTTTCCCTTACTGAACTTTTGCAACAACAACAATAAGTTGTTATTCTGGTTTGCTGTTGAACGTATAGGCTCACGAACTGAAGTTAACAGAGATGGAATCCTTACACAGCGGCAAAGAATCAAGACTCCAGTCACAAGTAAGGTTGTCTTATTTCATATACTCACGTTTGACATATGGGTGGAATTGAGATCGACAGGGCAGCTCTAGAAGCGAATAGAATGAGAGGACCTACATACTCGCCAAATTTGTCAAAGTCTGAAATTTAAATTTCGAGCCTTGAAGCGTGAAAAGAGAAATGACTCACCATTTTATATAGCGGCTGTCCTTGCTTTAAAATGTATCTTGTCAATTGTTGTTCTCAGCTACAAGACCAGGAACGTATTGTGAGCGACATGCAGGCGTTCTTGGAAACGAAGGATCAGAAGCTGACTGAGCTACAAAGAAAAATCGAGGTAAACTTTCGATTACTTTTAAGTTTATCCATGTAACTCACAACATTTTATCGAGAAGTTTCAACTCACGTTTCGTTTTTAGAGCGAAGGTGTTTAATTGAAAAACCCAAAGCCAAATTCATTTACCAATCACATTGTTATCGGCTCAAAACAGTTTTAAGCATTAACTGATATAATTTATTTTTATTTTCTAATGCGTAGAAGAAAGAAATAAGGACATGCAGATGCCTTATTCCAACGAAAACAGTTTATCGAACTCTTTCCTTGTCTCGGCACACGAATTTTCGCAACAGCATTAAAACTGAAGTGAGCTTTATGCCATGTCTCAACTCGAATGTATTCAACTGAGGCTTGGTTTTCATTAGCGATAGAAGCAAAGATATAAACACGTTCTACTCTGACCACGATGTCTTTGTACAAACTGATACCGCATTCATACCAAGCAGGTAATAATCAAGATTATGTTAAACTTGTTCTACATCAATTTGTTGGTACTGCCACGTGTTGAGAGGTTTTCACGGGTTCCGAGAGAAGCATTTGATTGTTGTAACGACAGTACATGAGTAGTACGAAAGGTCGTTACACAAGTCCATTAGATTTGAATCAACTTGGTTATCAGCTTTGTTGCTACAGTCCTGTGGTACTCGTCTTGTTTAGTAAATTTGGTTGCTGCAAACAAATTCATGTTTTTTTACCTCCAGATTGCGGAGGAAGAGCTGAAGAAAGAATGCGAAAGCTGTAAAAACTACGAGGAGCAAGTTTGCAAGTTACAGGCGGAAAAGAAGGTTTGTTCGGTTTGAAAGTGAACGGTTGTTGTGTTGTACTATGCTGCGCTGTATTAGGCTGTGCTGCGCTGTGCTATGCTGTAATGTGATTTGTTGTGCTGTGTTGTGCTGTGTTGTGCTGTGCTGTGCTGCGCTGTGCTATGCTGTAATGTGCTGTGTTGTGCTGTGCTGTGTTGTGCTGTGCTGTGTTGTGCTGTGCTGTAATGTGATTTGTTGTGCTGTGTTGCGCTGTGCTGTGCTGTGTTGTGCTGTGCTGTGCTGCGCTGTGCTATGCTGTAATGTGATTTGTTGTGTTGTGTTGTGTTGTGCTGTGCTGTGTTGCGCTGTGCTGCGCTGTGCTATGCTGTAATGTGATTTATTGTGCTGTGCTGTGTTGTGCTGTGCTGTGCTGCGCTGTGCTATGCTGTAATGTGATTTGTTGTGCTGTGCTGTGTTGCGCTGTGCTGTGCTGCGCTGCACTGTGCTATGCTGTAATGTGATTTGTTGTGCGGTGCTGTGTTGCGCTGTGTTGTGTTG
>JAOBYE010722110.1:0-10469 GCA_025403585.1 Parazoanthus swiftii
TCAGTTACCTACCTAGCCCTACCAATTGACAAAGTATGAGCAAAATTGATTTTTTGACCGTGGCCACGATTTCTTCGGTTCTTACTGACATTCACTCTTTTTACTGTTAGCATTTTAAACAAGCGTTACAGCTTATTTTACTTACTGCTTTTGTGAACCCTTTTTTCATTCCTACAATTACATTTCGTTTCAGTCATTGCCATTTTCCTAATTTTTCCGCAGGATGAAAATCCCAACTTGTTCGGCTTCAGTGTGAAGTTTAGTTTAATTTAAGTAACACATTTCGGCAATGTAAAACAATAAAGATTTTTGAATTAAACTGTTGAGTTATTTGACTATGACACCGAGTAGCTATCAACTTATTTTTATTTCTTTAACTTTGTTAAACTTATAGTTTACGGAGTTGTTTCCTCTTCCATTTACAATTACTTTCAGTTTTAGATTTTGTACAGCTTTATCTAAAACTCATTTCTCTGTGTAACTATGGATTATACATATTTCACATTTCACATTTCAGAATATTGTTAGCCTTTTAGCAATTTGAAATCAGACTTAGCAAGAGATACCACAAGTGTTTCGGAAGACTTTTGATGGGCATAGCACATACAGTACGTCTTTATAACCATTTCTTATTCCGGCTTCGACTGCCAATGTCAGGAGAGGTAGAATGGCAACACTTTAAAGGATTTTAGTCTAACTAATCCCACGTCCAGTTATGAAAGGCTTACAAACTGAAGCTATTCGTTCATAGTCTATTGAAACGGAAGTTTGCTTTAGATCAAAACACAGCGTCAAGTGAATGTGCATGCGTAAGATGGCACGCCACACGTGTCTTCGCTGGTTGTTCGCAGAACCAATCAAACTTCAGCATCTCGGTCCGCGTTCGGTTTGCCTTTGTATGTTTCAAGGTCAAATATCCAAATGATTAAACTAAATTTACACAAACGCTTCGAGTAGCCACTTCACTCTTTTGCAGGGTACATCAAACGCAGAAGAAACAATGAATATTCTGAACTTGAAAGGTTAAGAAAACGAGGCCTGAAAAGCATCGGTAAATCTTTTGGCTCATCGCTGCACTAAAATTCGCAGACAATTTTCAGTACTGACGAAATACATGTAGCTTTAAACACGGTTGAAGCTGATGAAGCAGGCAAGCGGAATGCACAGCTAAGTACATATACTACTCTTAATCTTTCTTTGTTATTCACTCAAATAACTGTTAACTACTCGAATAACAAATTAAATTACCTTTGCTTTTCCTGGTGAATCAGAGTAATAGTTTCCGATTTAAATCAAGCGTCTCGAAGTAAACCTTCATTTAAAAAGTTATTGAAAATACTTTAAAGAAAATTGTGTTAACCAGTGTAGTTTTGATAAGTAAAACAATACATGCCAAAAAATTCGAAAATTTTTTGTTTTTCCCACGTCTGTATGTTTGTCATATTTTATGAAATGAAAACGTTTTCGCTCAATATGTTGAGTTATAGAAATACTTGGAAGTTTGTTAGTGCAGCAGAGAAGTGTTATAGGCACGATGTGCAGGCTTTTCGTCAAGCTGTGTACAGACGAATGAAACTTCAGGAAAAAAACACATCAAATATTTTCCAACAAATCTATTTTCTCATCCTAAATATCATGTTCTATATTCGTTCAGTCAATTGCAAGTTCAGACAAGTTCGACAAATTCTACTTTTACAAAGGAGTTGTGGATGTAGTTATACAAGCCGAGAGTACTCTTGCTTACGCCTTACGGTGACCATGTGTATTTCATGCATGTGATATGCCAAACTGTCTATGAAAGGCGGGAGATTTGCATTTTTTGGCGCCAATTGCTGACGGCGCGTCGCCTCAGTCATCTGTTCAGTTGCTTTTTCCCGCTAACTTTAATATTTCAAAACACTAATTTTTAACTTATTGTCACTATGAGAGTGACAGTTTAGCATAAAAGAGACTTTCAATACTATGGCATGTTTTTGATGGTAAAAAACTGAAGCGAACTTTTTATACTGAAAATAACACTTATACCGTTCTTTTTATAACCCAGAAGGCAGAGTTCCTTTCGCTTTTATCCGTTGTTTGAGAGTGTTACCTGGAAAGTTATTTTCGCACAATACAATACAATGCAATACAATACAGTAAAATACAATACAATACAATACATGTACAAAACAAAATCTCTATTTATGCACGACACTTTAAAAAGCTTACAGCTTGTGGGGTCGTATAACATATCGGCAAATTCTGAAGTTTAAAAGTTTTAAAAATCTAAAATGTACAAGTTTACTGACCAAAACTATCTTGAAATACTTTAGAACGAACTTCGGTCTCTTCGCTTGGGTGAAGCAAGAAGCACAAACAAACAACGTCTTAATTTTTAATTTATTATCTCCCGAAGAAGATGAACGGGTCGTAAACTTTTGCAAAAAACGCTTTTAACAACTTTTTAACAGCTGTATAATTTTACTAACATCGATCAGTTTTAACACTTTTAAGATTTTTTCAATCTTAAAAATATATATCTAACTTGATTTTCCAAAAGATGACTGCCTGCGATTTCAGGGGATCCCGGCAGGCCCTCCTCAAGTCAAGAGCTTACCTCTTTTAAGCTCTTATAAAACTCGTAACTCTTTTTAAAAAAAAAATTCAAAACATCCTCGACATTTTCGAACAAAGCGGAATTGAGAGAGTCGCTAACGTGTCCGCTAATTGATTTAGACCGGAAACGAAAGGTGCAAGTCGTGCGATTTGAGTAAAACCTGAGGTTGACCGAGAAAGGCTTAACTGTTAAAATCACGCTATACTGCAACATTTCAACTGCAGTTTTTGATCAAAGTTCAACTAATTCGAAAATTACGTTACGCTAAAAAAGAAAGATCTTGAAATTCCCTGTCGTTTGAAACAAAGCGCGTCAATTTCCAAGCAGGCAAACCGAAGTTACGGCGGTTTGAAGTTAGCCGACTTTAAGAGAAAACGAGGCAATTTTTGTCCATTTTCAACAGACACCTTTTGGATAATCCAGCCAGATATATGTTCACTTCTCAAAACTAATCTTATAATATATATTACATTAATTGTATAAGAAATTCTCGTGCCACACTTTTCTTCTTGAAAAATAAATTACGCTATTCTTCGTAAAATTTCTAAAACCGTTGAATAAACTAAGTTTTTTAGCCAGGTTCTTGTTTGATTCGTGTGCGAAGGTCTTTCTTCTCTCTCATCATTGTGTTCCATATCGCAGATCCTCTTTATTTGATTGAGTGTTTCATGTGTCTCGTATAGACCACTGCTTTCATAATACGTCCCAGTGGCCATGAACAAAAACTTCGAGTCAAGGCCAGTAGGGCCAAGTTACAACAAATGTATGAGAACTTGGAACTTGACCTCGACTTGAAGCTATTGTTTGTGATCACTGGAGCAGATTACGAAAGTAATGTATTAAAACGTGGCACTGTAGGTCAGCTCATCGACTCAAATCTGAACTTTGGACGTATTTCGATTTGATTGGAGCATTTAGCAGTGCGAACATAGCTACCAGAAATGACCTGCTGTAAACTCGGAAAACTCTGGACTATGTCTTTTACGGATGCTTCAAGAATCTACCCGTTGGTCACCAAAAACCTTCAAACGATTGCTCAAAAACTTTTAAGATTCTTTGTTATGTAACCCTACCCCGACAGCAATTCTCTAGTGTACTTACAATCTCCCGCGTACTTTTATAACTTGACGTAGCGCACGGCCTCGTTTTCCATTTCTATGCTACATCTATATCTGTTAGTATATATCTAACTATATCTATATTCATATCTGTCTGAACTTTGCAGAACGTCACTTCTTAGTATTAGCTAAGTTTGCCTCCGGCTAACTCTGTCAAAACACTTCACTTCAAGCTGGCGTACCCCCTTATCGAATTGCGATGCATTTTATTTTTCACCTGAAACTTTATTTCATGCCCTAAATTGGAGGTGGTCAGCAATCTTTCCCGTAGAGATTTGAAGTTAAAATCTGCTATTTTTGAACAGTTTACATCTATTTCTTTAGCTACTAAAATATTTTTGTTTTGTTTTGCATTTTGGGGAGAACTTTAAGTGCCTTTTCCGGTCTAAACCAATTAACAAACACTTCATTCTAATAATTAAGATTTTTTATGAATTTCGGCCTATTCAGTTCTGGTTTCTATAAGCAAATGGAGAGGTGGTAAAAGAAACTTGGCAACAAAATTCGATCTAGCGAAAAGGCGCGTTCTTTAAAAGTCAAAAAGATATTTTAATCAATTTTCCATCATATGTTTCAGTCACATTTACATGTAAAATATTTGTTTTTTATGAATGTTTAACAAATCGTAGCAATTATGTTGTGGCACAACAACATACCTATGAGGGATGGGGGAGTCGGCCCAAAGGGCTAAGTTATGGTATAAAATTGATTAAAGCTTATTGGTTTCTAATATGGTGTGGGGAATTTAAACAAAATGTCATGTACGGAAGTTAAAAAAAAATTGGAATCACATATGAAACAGGGATTTTGTTGTTTATATAACTCCCAATTTAAGACGTTAAAATTAAGTTTGGTCCGCATCCTGCAGAGTAAATGATGTATCGTACCCTCTAAAATACCCTAATATTATGACTCTTCCCGGCCTCAAGAAAAACTATGCTTTTCGCCTTTGTATGTTACGGCAGATTAAAGAAGGTGAAAGGAAACTTTCATCTGATCTATTCTGAATTTGCCAATTAAGAAAAGTTAAGGCCATTATCCAGAGTAGGCTTTACTTGATTTATCAAAGCTCAAAGTTTAAACAAATGCAGCCCGACGTGTGGTATAAACTGTTCAAAGCCCGTTATTTAAGTGCATGTAAAACATTACAACGACCGCGCACTTAACGAGAAAAAAGGAAGAAATCGCGAGAGCAATTACAGGGAAAAAAACTGATTATAACAATGTTAGAACTGAGATTATGTAGACAGAACATAATAAGTTTGAATGGCGCCAAGGCAGCATTCGAAATATTAGATATATACCTGTATCTCCTTGTACGTGATGAAAAACTGCTTGGTGTAGGACTAAAACAAGAACTGAAACAGTCCAAACGGCCATTTCTGCAATCCAAATGTAGGCAGTTGGAAAGCAAACAAAAACTGTTTAAAAACTGCTGATCGTGTCGTGCTTTTGAACAAGCCAACCTTACAACTAAATTTGTCTCCAAATTTCAAAACTGTTAGATCATCAGCGAATGCCTGCTCTAAACAGCTTGAGATCGTTTGTTTGATGTGATTTTTTGACGTTTTTGTTCGTTCTATAGTCCAGTCACCTGTGCACAAATATTCATTTGTTTCCTGACCAATTGCCAGTTAAATATCAACTATGGCGACGTGTCAGTTGTGTAACTTAGAGTCTCTAACGCTTGTGTGAAAGCTTTCCTTTATGTTTCCCGAAAGCCTAATTGCAGCTTCCCACTCAGTGAATGACCATCTATGCTGTAGTAGCTGTTTTTTAATTAAATGAACTAAATGTTCCGATGAGGGTAGGCAGTTCAGGACGGGTTATATCATTTTAGAAAATGAAGTGAATTTTGTCCTTGCGACTCCGGAGAAAATAAAGATCACAACACATCCCAGTGCTAAAACCACATATCACATAACATGATTTACAGTCGATACCTTATTTCTTTAAAAGGCTCTTTCGATCCAAAAGTTTATATCTCAACAAGTGTGCAATTCCTTAAAGTTCAACAAGCTTTAAATACGCTCGTGGCATAACCCATTGATTACAAACACTGGCTTCACCCATCCGAAAATCAGTCATTGGAATAGCACGAACAGATATCGTCTGTTTTGTTTTTACCGCTTTCCGAAGTCAAAAGACTTGAAATTTGTATTAACGGCTATTTCCAAAAAATAAATCAGTTAATTAATCAGCACCACTTCCAAGAAGAATACAATCACGTTGATACAGAGAACAAAGCAGACTTTGTTTTAACTGGGTGACAGACGGACACATACAATATGATTGCTTTCAAATATAAAGTTAATTGAGAAACAACTGTGTGAACTCTCAAACATGTCTAAAGAAAATTACCGGGACCTTCTGAACAACTGCCGAGTTGGATGGGTCTGTAATGGTATACTAACAGAGACCTTCTAAATCTTCTTGTTGTTTGTTTCTGAACGACGGCGAGATATCTGGGCCCGTGTATACCCATATGATTTTTTCTTTCTAACATTTTAAATTTCCTTTAAAGCTGCTTTACGGCTGCGAGAGCGCCGAGAGGCATAAAATGGACAAAAATTTCGTGCACTGGGCGATTATCAGACTAAAAGCTAAAAAGTTATGCAGTCTTAAAGATACAAGCTCGGAATTTTAAGGGGGCATATGACTTTTCAGCTTTTAGTCTGATGATCGCCAACTGCGAGTAAGTAAATCTTGAAGTAAATCTTTATTTGAAAAGTTAACAAGACATCTTAGTTATTGAAGATGATGTTAACTGTAGTTTTGAGAAGAGAATCAAAACATTTTGACTTTTTCCAACGTCGGTATATTTGGCTTCTTTTATAAAAGAAATTGAAAACTCGTCCGCCTGCTATGTTAAGTTTTAAAAGCACTTGGGAGTTTGCAAATACGCTCCAGAAGTGTGAAAAGCACTAGGCGCAGGCTTTCTGTCTGAGTGCCGACTCAATGCGCGGAATAAAACGACAAGCCTGTGTAGTCGTTGGATCAGCGAGAGGAGAACACGCATCAAGTACTTTCCATCACATCTATTCTTGATCCTAAAAATCAAGTTTCAAACAATGTCAGGCAAGTTCAACAAACTCTACTTTTACAAGGGAGTTATGGATGTAATTTAAAATATGCTAGCCAAGAACACTTGTGCGTACGGTGACCACGTGTATTTCATGCAGGTGACATGCCAATATATCTAAAAAAGGCGGGAAGTTAGCATTTTTTGGCGCCAATTGTTGACGCCGCGTCGCCGTTAAAGTTGTTCGTTATTGGGGTCTGTAGATAGTAGATAAACACAGACCGGATATGGACCGTTTTGTGTTTGAGAGACTGAAAGTCAATTGTTTGTAAAAGCTCTGACTAGTTTATACCGCGTTCACGGGTGAGAGAACCCTATCCAACACATTTTTGCGACTTCGCGAAAACAATGGTAAGAGACGGCGAGCACCGCCAATCTCTTTCCCTTACTTTTGGTCTTTTCCGGGATTTTCGTCACAATCGTCTTCATTAAAATTTTATAAACACGACTGGTGTCACAAAAATGAAAGTTATCGTTCATCCAGTTGGTTTCGTTTTTACCATTGTGTTAAAAAAGGCGAGTAGACACTACTTTTGTGCTTGTCATTATATTTCCATCCATCATCAATAAATTTAAAATTGTGAGATGGGCAGAAGAGCGGCTCAGAGCCTATCATTTAAGTTTATTTCTGTTTCCGTTTGTGATTTCAGAATAGTTGTTTCTTTACAAAACGAACATCAGCACTAAGTTCTGTTTCTGCTCTACAAGATGCACACAGTTTTTGCGAATCTCTTTATTCAAAGACATGCAAAGTTGACAGTAAATCCGCTACGCTATACAAACTATAGAAGCAATTTTAAATCTCCTCCTATCAGATTACAACTTTTTCTTATTTTCACTCTTTGGTCTATATGCAAAAAAGGGACATACTTTTTCCCTTGGTTGAAATTTCCACCAATCTGGGGCAATCTTCCAGTACGTCTTCCCTTTGGTATTTAGATTTTGTGTAGACTTTTCCCTGGTCGTAGATCATAAACATTATCACAACAGTGTGGTGTAGCATTAAAGTGCAAGACCTTGTAGGAAAAAAAACAATTAAAGCTTAAAGAAACAAAAAAGTTTTAAAAAAATGGAGCAAACATTTTGATCACTACCATGGAAGTGGTCCCTTTCTTGTAGATTTAAGAAGCAAACAACGGCAAGATTTGGTGGTTTTGCGTTGGTTCATTAAACACATACCAGTGCAGAAAACTCGTCGTTGATTAGAAACTAGCAGCTGAGAAATATGAAGGGTCTATATTTTAAAATATACTATTTACATATCCAGATAACTCACCGATGTTCAGAAGCGAACAACGGCGGAGACTGGGAGGGTCTGTGTTAATATACTCTATACAGACCTTGATTACTCGCCATTGTTCAGAACCGAAAACGGCGTAATTTCTAAGGTATGTGTTGATACACTATATACAGAGCCAGATAACTCACGGTAGTTAAGAAACGAAGAAAGGCGAGACTTGGGAGCTTATGTCAATTTACCACATACTGACCAAGGTAATGCGTCGTTGTTCAGAAATGAACAACAGCGATTTGGGGAGCTTGTGTATTTAAGTAAAGGTTTATTTCCTTTAAACGCATTTGAAAGTTCACATAATATATATGCCTCTTTATAGTAAAACAATCAAAAAATATATGTGTGTATGTCAGTACTCCCTATTTGTATCTTAAAAGGTGCAGGTTTTAGCGCGATTGGGAAAAACATCAGGGCGAGTTTGGCCGAGCCATAGTTTGTATTTTGGCGAGACCGTAGGTTAAGCTAAAATACCCAAATTCCTGAAATCTGGGAAGTTGATCGTCTGCACTGCTTCACTGCCTTGGCATCTGACGAAATCATTCGTACACCATGATCGATATGTTAAACTGGACACAAGTTTTCATAGAAGTGCGCCGAGTACGTACCCACAAGATCTACTTTCACGCAACGAGGCCTCGCGCACAGTACCGACATCCGCCAGCGAGTATTTTTCATGAAATGCTGTATTTCCCTTTCCCCTCCCTCTTCCCCCTCTTCGACCACATCCTCGACTTCGTCCTCGACCACTGCCATTCACATTCTCCATTTTGGTTAAAGAAATTATCAAAAGCGCTTCGAACACAACAAAAAGAAAAACTCAGCGATAAAATCAGTTGAACTTTGAGAAAGGATCACCTTATGTCCGATTTTATTGTTCACTGTGCACTGAAGGCACTAAAGCAAATATATTGACAGACATTCAAAAGAATCCTAGTATCGGGTTAACACCAAGCGCGAAACTCCAACACCTTTGAGTATTTACCGACTGCAGCACAGTCTTTTTGCCAACTTTGCCATGCTATCTATTCGCGAGAATTCGCTCAATTTTAATGGCATTTGGACTGGCCATGCAGCGACTGCCCATTTCAAAAATAGTGCCTTGATTTTTAATAATTCTCTTACATGCAGAGATAATGGTTATGTAAAAAAATGTTCTAGATTTTGAAACATTTGACTTTGATAATTCATAGTAAATGAACCGCTTTTTAAAATTTGCAATCACAGTGCAAAACGAAGAAAATGTGTGCAAACTAAGGCAGCGACGTCTTACATACATCCTCGGGCAAACTGTCTTATTTAATTCTAAAGCAAATGAAAATTGAAACGAATGAGTAGTAAAGCTTATATCCAAATTTAACCTTTCAGAAAATGTATACTTTAATGTGGGTTATGCGGGTATTTTCTGAGATGAGTCCAAATAAAGACGACAACCCAGATTTCTTAAAAGGCGAGAATCATTAGTTAAAGTAAAATACGCGAGACATCTCAGTTCAAAAGAATCAAAGTACAAGCTCGCCCTTTGAACCAGTAACAGGTGACACTCTTAAGCTTGAATTTCACAGATAAAACGTATTGGCTGCTTCAGTCATTTGATTTTACTCCTTGCATTTATAGCTTACAAACGGTTTTGGAGTATTTTCTACTGGGTACGCGGAACGAACGACAACTTTGCCTTGGAAATGCTTTTGGGAGACGAGCAAGACAGCTTTCTTCCTTGATGCAATCTGCTTTGATTTTCAATCAGGTGAAATATCAAAAAGCGACGTCCTCTTCCACAAAATTGTTTAGATAACCCGCATTTAGGCCAGTTACTCTAAAATATTGTGCAAACTAACAAACCGCGTTTCACTGAACAAATACAAATGATCAACGATTTATTACGCCATTATAAGAAAATTACTACCCAATTTTATGTTGTCACCTTTGCGTATCTAATACGGCGCAGTCTAAAAATACATCGCAAAGCACGGAGTTTCATATACTGTTTTCTCTCTTCACAAAAATGCACTTCCGAATTGTCTTTTGATACAGCGTGACTAGATAGAAATCTTTGTTGTGAATGTGTTGACAGGTTCGAAAATATTGAATAAAAATTTCAGTTAGCTCTGACTTTTTTTACTTTTATTAACTCCGTGAAGTTGGTCGGGTCTAGCGGCTTCAATCCTTGTCAAGCTACACATTTTTGTTATACACATCAGTAGTATAGTAAGTGGGGGCACGAGCACACCCCCCTCCTGGGAGCCGTATTTCCCCCCTGCCAGGCCCCCACCCCCCTCCCCAGGAACAAGACGTGAGAGCAGCTCCAAAGCCCGGGAAAGCAACTAGCCCCCACCTCTCCCCCATAGGTATGTTTTTGTAGTATATGAGAGCACCCCCACC
>JAOBYE010722121.1:0-10469 GCA_025403585.1 Parazoanthus swiftii
TTGACACTGAAAGACTCTGAACATATTGCTAAGTACCTAAGCTATCACAAGTCTGAAGATTTTCTTTTCATATTTCTGGAGCTCATGGATGGGAGTCTAGAAGAACTGACCTGTCCAGAGTCAGAGCATGTCTGCCTCTGTAAAGATGTCATGAATGGACTTGCTTTTCTCTTTAAGAACGACATTCTTCACCGTGACATTAAACCAGGCAACATCCTGTACAAGACCAAACCTCGGTTATGTCTGAAGCTGGCCGACTTCGGTTTGAGTGCCAAAGCAACCTTTAATGCCACTGTTGGGACCCAAACTGTAATGCACAGCAAGGCCGGTACAAGGTATGATATTTTCAAACATGTGTTTTCACTGCACAGCTTTCAAACCTTGCGGTAAAACCAACTGAATTGGCAAAGCTTTAGTCCCCAAGGTCGGAAATTAATCAGCTGTATTTAATAAACTGCGCTATGTTTTACTTTTATAAATGTCGTTAACTGGTGCATCTGTCAACAATTGTTGAACCTTGTTTTGTAGTGTTACTAATCTACAATGGGATAAAAACATGTTTAATAGCTTCAGAAATGTCCGCATTGAAACATACTGTGTAATTTAAAATGTTTGGAAAGTTTTTGGCCTTAAGTGTTTGCACAAAATCGTCGGAAATACTCGATAAATGAGGAGGCCAGTGCAAAAACGGCCTACCTGACGATTTTAGTTGATTTTCAAAATACTAGGAAACATCTAGTTTTTATACAGCTACACTATTTCCTAGGATAATCTTACCTAACAAATACATTTCTGCTTCGTTGGGAGACTTTCCATAAAAATAACTGGGAGAGAGATTTTTGGCGGGGCTTCTGTTGAAGGAATTACTTATCTAGAGCTGTAGTGATCAAACTATGGTAAAGTGACTAACATAAGTTTTATCCTTTTGTTATCATAGAAACACCTTTCCTTCTCATTTCTGATTGTTAGTTTCGATTTTGGCTGACACAAGTTGGATAACGTAGCCCGGGAATGATGTAATATTGGTAGTAAGAAAGTGTGACCCACTCAAGAGTTACCGTCAAAACAAAATCTGCTACTAGCTTCTTGTGACAAAATGCTGCCAGAACACCTTTTTCGGTTTGTGTAATCACTTTTTTTTAAAAAAAAACAAAAAACCAACAAGTCCAAGAAGGAAGGGGGAAGTGTTATTCCCCAGCACAGATTGTGGTCTTTTCTTGCCATTTTGGAATGATGTTATTTGCCAGTTAAAAGTAAAGTTATTTCGTAGTGCTTGGGAGGAAATTTAACCTGGAATACAAAAAAAATTAGTTGGCCACATAATACATGCCCATTGGTACTGTAGCATTGTACGAAAGTAGAGATTTTTTAAAATTTTGTGAAGGCTGATTTCAAATCGTTACTTAGGCCATTTGTGCACCAACCTCTTCAAAAGTTCGGAAGCTGGCTGGCCGTATATTTCGCATGACTCTATAAAATGAATTACATATAGGTGGAGACGAAATCTCCTTGTGCTTGCTCGTGAGAGATGTTTTTTAGGCTAATTTCAATGATAAGAGCCGTATCTATGTAAGGCGATGAAATTTCCTTCTATTTATTACTGGTTCCGATTCTCTAAGTAGTGATTTACTCGAAGTTTATTTATTTATTTTTTACTTATTGAGATTTCGAAGCAAATGAATCAGAAAATAACTAGTATGAAATCTTTTACAGAACGAGGTTCTCATCAATTCTGCTGGAAACAACAAAATTTTAATTTTGTTACACTCATTTTGATTGTAACTATTTTCAAGGTGTTGGATGGCTTCAGAACTTCTTGCAGGATCAGGACATTCAGAAGCGTCAGATGTGTTTGCTGCAGGACTGGTACTGCATTACATTATCTCAAGATAATGGTTCACTCGACATTTGTACTTGTAAATTCTTTTAGTTTTTTGAAATTTAAAAGCAAATCAATCAAATTGTAACTGGTAATCACTAATGTAGGATATCTTCTACCGAACGAGGTTGAAAACAACTTTGCTGGAAATTAGAGGATCTAATTTTGTGACACTAACAACAATTGTAACTTTTTTTAAGGTGTTGGATGGCTCAAGAACTTCTCCACGCAACATCAGAACATTCAGAAGCATCAGATGTGTTTGCTGCAGGACTGGTACTGCATTACATTATGGCTGAGAAAACACACGCGTTTAGACCCGAGAGCATGACGGGAATGAGCGAGGCAGAGTCCCAGAACAAAACTGAAGACAATATTATGAACGGCCGTGTTAACGTGTGCGACAGCGTATCTGCCGAAGCTTCGAATCTCCTGAAAAGAATGCTTCAACACAAAAAAAATGACCGACCCAGTGCAGCGGAGTGTCTGCACCACCCGTACTTTTGGTCCAAGGCAAAGATGGTGCAGTTCATTTGTGCTGTCGGAAACCAGCCAGAGTTCCAAGCTCCCCGCAATGTTGCTGCTCGCTGGGGCCCTTGCTCAGTTCAGCAAGATGTGGAAGCAGCCCTTAATTGCGAGTTTGCTGCTAATCCTTGGGATACAAAGATCCCGAGGATTTATGGAGAAATGACCGGAGCACCAAGGAGCAGGCGTTACGCAACCACATCAGCAGTAGAGCTTGTGAGATTCATTAGGAATTCCTATGCACATGTGTCAGACCTGCGCAGGCCAACACTATTCCAGGAAGAACTGCTGAAGAAGTTTGTGTATTTTGACACGTACCCAACACTATTCATCACGGTTTACAAAGCTGTTATGATGTACAAGTGGGATGCCCGCGAGGAAATTAGGTATGCTATAGAGGAGATTCCAAACTAAACACTTACGTCCGTCTCTTAACGATTTCGATTTGAAACTCCTTTTGTTGAACAATTAAAATATTGTGACATTGTTTTATACTTCATGAAATGTTTTTGCAGGAATGTTTCTTTCACCAGTAGGGGTGGACGTGGTGAAAAGGGTCACCGAATGGGGTCACCGAATGGGGTTGCCCCGGTACTGTGTTTTAGGTGGGGGGGGGGAGCTTTTTAGTGGCCCCATGTAGACCAAACCTCAAGAATGAAACCTCAGGTTTACAGATTTTGTTACATTTTGTTTTGAGCGTTGTGTTTCATACGTGGTTGAATTATGAAAGTTTATCTCCTTGGGAAAACAAAATTTACAAACATTTTCTCAAACTCATATGTTTAACAGTAAAATGTTCACAAGGAACAGAAGTACGTTTACCGCGACCGAGCAGGGCTACACTCCATTCTGTGAAGCTCACCACATCAGTTCACCCTTACTCATGAAATGAACGGTCAATTGAGTATTCAACATTTTGTTGTACGCAGCAATATTGTTCAGAGTAACAAAGCAACTCTGTTGCGTTCAGGAATTGTAGAAAAGAAAAGCATGTGCTTGTGAACACTAATTTCTATAATGTTTAGCGGCGTTTGAAGTTATTCACATGCTATTTTTGTAATTCCTAAACAATTGTTGAACAACATATTTTGACCTGAACGAAAAAAAAGTTGGAAACATCAGGAATATGTTTACACGTTCGGTTTTTGTTGTTTTATCGTTAGCTCGCAACCGTTTAAGTATTTCCATTACTGTTAAACCGTTTGTTTTTGGCTGCTGCCACTTAATTCTGATTTCCAACAGAGCTGGCGCACGCATGCGCACATTACAGCTATTGGAGAACAACTGATGTACATTTGATGCAAATGTCAGCTACATGCCTGCAAATCTGCAAATCGTTCCCAGTGGACTCTGCGCCCCAAACGCCACAACGAAGACCTGCTAGAAAAGCGTGGATCGGTTTAAAACAAGAAGTTTGCAAAGAGCAATGCAAATGTTTTGTTTGCAAAAAGTCATCTGTATATTTTTTGGTCGCTAAAGTTTAAGGTTGCCCACATGAGTTTAAGGTTGCCTATATGAGCTGTAAAAGTGGAATTATAAGGCGCTATCTGGGAAATTTGTCAGCGCTTGTTACTGCTTTCTATTCACGAATGCGCAGTTGCTAGTTCAGTTGCCCCCAACCAATGCATTCGTCAGGACCTTTGCTTTGGCGTGCGGATGACATTGGGAACGAGGTTAGAGAATCTCTGAGTTGTGATTGGTTATATTTGTCTACAGTCTGTTAATTTGTTGTATCTGATTGATGGCAGCCCAAAGCAATTTTCAAGCGACAAACTATTTTAAAAAGGGTAAATTGAATTTGTTGCTTGAACATGGGTATGTATTCACCATCTGATGTGGTCTTAAATTTATGTATGTTATTTCGCAGTGGGTTTGTTGTTTTGTACAGAATTCAAAAACACTGGAAATATACACCGAATACACTAACGCAATAAGAGCGGATGTCATAGGAAAGCGATGTTGGTCAGTCATCTTGGCGGCTTTTACGACACCTGTTAAAACAACAGGCAGAAAGCACTGTCAAACATGTGAGACAAAATCGATTCAAACATATCACAGGCACAACTGATTCAAAACGTCTTGTAAGAAAGCGCGTTGACTAAGAACCGCTGACTGGTTAGGCTCGCTTTTGCGTGACTCCGCCACCAGTATTGCAATTAGCTTTTTTAATGGATAGTTTAAATCACGCGTAGCGAATTGCAAAAAAATCCATCTAAGTTCACTTATGATAGTTATCAGAAACTAGAGTCACCTTAAGATTTAGTTTGGATCCTACATATAATCTTGTAAAGCCTGCGTTGCCGAAACGAATCCGGCTGAATTCGTTTTAGGATAATTTGCGTATCGACAACAAAAGGTCTGTGTTAAATTAGAAAAAAGCAAGATTTGTTAAAAGTTTGATTCCTAGCAAACACCATTATCCAATTTTTATTAGTGTGAGGTTAAAGGATAATTTGCGTAACAACAACAAAAGGTGTGTTAAATTAGAAAAAAGAAAGTAATAGTTAAACAGTTTGATTGCTAGCAAGCTCATATATCCATTTTGTATTACTGTGAGGGAAACAAAAACACGATGCTTTGAAGCTGTGGTGCCTCAGGTTGTCTGTAATAGAGCTATGCATGGGCACTCTTTTCTACTCTATATACAGTTGTTACTAACTGATATATAAATCATTGTTGTGCATGCACCTTTTTTGTAACAGGTAAATAAATTCTTCAAAATGTATCAGATGTCGCATTTATAAAGATCGCTCAACATATTGGCAGTGGGATGGGGTGTTTGTTTGCGTTGTTTATCAGTTTATTTTTTTATGTTTATGTTCTTTTTGCTTTGCTTCCATTCCCCGTCCCCTCCCTACACCACGACGATACTGTTGTATTGATGGCACCGTCTCCTCCCCCGTTTTTATACTGCACTCGTCCCTGCGTTTGCCTTGGTTGTTTGTTCCAGTTCAGACTCCGGGTGTTTACATAAAAAAGTTGTTTGGGAACGAAACATGCAAGCAATTTACAACTCCTTACATTACTATAGCTAGAGAGGCAACATAGCGGAGTAGCTCAAAGCCCAGACCCGAGATCAATTGTATTCTCGCTAGTCAGGCTGAAGGACATAGCCCCCTGGAAGTCGCGTTTTTATTCTTATAATCTCTATTGATCTAGGGGGATGGCAGTGGGGACCGATTCCATTTCCTTCCCACCCACCCCCAACCTTTTCATTTGCTAAGCCGTTAACTTTAGCCATAATGTACTGCTGAAGACGACCCACGTATTAAGAACATTTTGTTTCTGTGTACACACTTCTTTTAAAAAATCTGTTCTGCCACTGAAATCCGTTATTTTAGCTGCGCTGATTGGCTAAAAGTCAAACCGGCCTCAGTATTCGAGTAAAAAAAACGTACACTTGATTTCCTATGTTTGAAGGACGGAAAAAAGGCTTTGTCATATCGACGGTTTGTTGTAAATGATGTCCCGAGATAACGAATGCCTTTCACAGCTTCGTTTTGTGGGACTTGCGTTAAAAGATAATCGATCGAAAGGTTTTGACATATCTAGGAAAAGTTATGTCACATTCTTTTGTATTTTGTATTTGTCGCTGAGAAAACAAACAAAACTTGAGTTAATGAATAGAAAAATTGTACGGGCTGCACATCAATTTTTTTCATTATTGAGACCTGGTCAGGGTTCGTTATATCGGGAGAGTCGTTAAAATACTGTAAGTGAAAACATTTCGTTCACTGCAATATCGGCATTTCACCGGCTGTACAGTTAACTTACGATAACTGAGAAGTAAGTTAAAGATACAAATTATTAGGAGTAAATACGAACTTTGAAGATCAACTATCGTGATCTTTTGCTTTTGCTTAGTTTCCCAAATAGATCTTTGTTAATTTTTCATCCCTTGTCAGTTTGTGGTATGACACCTCTCTGTTACCACTACCAGCTCCTCCTCCTCCTCCTCCTTCTTCTTCTTCTCCTCCTCCTCCTTCTTCTTCTTCTTCTTCTTCTTCTTCTTCTCCTCCTCCTCCTACTCCTACTCCTTCTTCTTCTCTTCCTCCTCCTCCTCTTCCTCCTTATCTTCCTCCTCCTTCTCCTCCTTCTTCTCCTCCTCCTCCTTCTTCTCCTCCTTCTTCTCCTCCTTCTCCTCCTCCTTCTTCTTCTCCTCCTTCTCCTCCTCCTTCTTCTCCTCCTCCTCCTCCTCTTCCTTCTTCTCCGCCTCCTCCTTCTTCTGCTCCTCCTCCTCCTCCTCCTCCTTCTCTTCCTCCTTCTCCTCCTCCTCCTCCTTTGTCTTCTCCTCCTTCTTCTCCTACTCTTCCTTCTCCTCCTCCTCCTCCTCCTTCTCCTCCTCCTTATCCTCCTCCTTCTCCTCCTTCTCCTCCTCCTCCTTATCCTCCTCCTTCTCCTCCTCCTCCTCCTCCTTCTCCTCCTTCTCCTCCTCCTTCTCCTCCTCCTTCTTCTCCTCCTCCTCCTGCTTCTTCTCCTCCTCTTCCGTCCTCTCCTCCTCCTTCTTTTCCTCCTCCCCCATTTTCTTGTTCTTTACGTTCTTCTGCTTCTCTTTTTATTCTTCTTCTTCTTCTTCCTCACCCGTTTCCCTTCTCCCTCTCATTCTTCCACTTCCTTTCCCTCTCCCTTCTCCCTCTCTCTTTCCTATTTTTTTCTTTATTCTCTATCTTCCTCCTTTTCCCTTTCTGTCCAACTCCCTCTCCTCCTCCGGTTCCCTTCCGTACCCTATTCCCATCTCTCCCCCTCTCTTTCTCTCCTCCACTTCCTCTCCCACCCTCTCTGTTCCCTTTTCCTTTCCCTTTCCCTTCTTTTTTTCCTCCGGCTTCTTAATCTCACGTCCCTCTTCATCTTATTCCTTATTCCGCTCTACTCTCTCTTAATTCTCCTTTTCTCTTTCTTTTTCCGTTTTTCTTTCTTCCCCGTCCTCTCTCTCTTCCTTCTGCCTTTCTCTTATCCCTTCTTTTCCCCTTTCTTTGGCGCATCGTATTTTTCAAGTTTAAATTTATTATGTGATTTGATTTTGCTGTGTTAGTTACAGGTTGCCAGATGGTACAAGCTACGTACTTGGTACAGTTTTTTTTAGTTTTCCAATACCTATAATCATTGTAGCTTTGCATTTTCCAATTGTTCTAGTATCTATATTTTTGTTTTTATTTTATTTTATTTATTTATTTTCTTTTGATACGTCGTTGTCACTACTATATAATACCAGAAATTCGTTCAACTACCATGATTCCTAACACGCGCTGTCTTTTTTCTTGACTCACTGGTAACAATAAAAACAATCGCAAAGGATCATGAGAGTTGAACATAGATTTTTTAAAGTGTTGAGGGGTTGCTCTGATGTAGATACGGTAGAAATTTGTCTGTCTGTCTATCTGTCTGAGTGTCAGTCAGTCAGACCGCGTCTGTCTGTCTGACGCTGTCCAATATCAATGGCATGTTTCCAGGGTCCCATGACATTTCCTTTTCAGCGAATTAAATCTGAAAAAAATAATATCTACTTCACCCTAAACCAGATATTTGGTTATTTATCGGAGTTTAATTAAAAATATAATAAAGAAATGAGTGAAAAGGAGAATGTTAGTTGTTGAGTGGTGGGTTTTAATTTTAGCAGCTTCTAGATTGACCATAATTGAATTATAACTCGAATTTGCAAACCATGCTTGATAAATTTAATGCATTTATAGGTTTGACCCACATTAACTACTTAGTAACCGAAAAAAAGTTCTGTACGGGAAACATCAAACTGAAGCCTTGTGGTATTGACCCAGCGTTAGTGTCAAGGTTTGATATTTTATGTAAAGGTTAAATGCTTGTACTGTGATGCCACATGTTATTGTTAACTTGAACAAGACTCGGTATTGTATGTTTTATGCGCTTGTTTTGTTTTGATTTCCTGTCACAATATTAGCGGCATAACTAGCATTTTTTACGCAACCTTTTGTGACAGCTTAGAATACTACGTTAAGGACGATGAATATTATATTGAAGTACTTAGTTTTAATTTCAAGTCAGTCTTTTTGAGGTGTACAACCTTTGTAGTTTTACTCCGTTTTTACCACATTAAATCTGTTAGGAAAATCAACAGTTTTCTGGTTAGTATACCGCCCTATCGAAGTCACGAGTACTGGCCGAGGTAGCGGAACAGCATTTTGTTTTAAAAAAAGACAATACCACACAAGCGAATATTCTTTACTTCGCACATCCGGTAATGTGCGCGCGTACAAGATCAATATATGTGCAAAAACATGCAAACAAACTAATTAACTTTTTAACACAGTTTCAGTAGATTTGATGCAGTGCGAGTGGAAATTATTCTCGGGAATACGCGCGATGTCTAACACGAAGTAGTTACCAGTTGGTATTGCGGAGTCCCTGAGCCAGTTGCTATCACTTTTGAGAATCGTATCATTGTTTATAGCTTGTTTAAAATTAACTTGACTTTGAAAGTTTCCGTTCTCAGACGGACGCGAAGATCGGAAAGTTCCGCCGTTAACGTGCCTAGTTTAAGGTTATCAACTGATCAAGATGCTTCATTCTCGAAAAAAAACTTAAGGTAGAAACTTTTCAAACTTGTTTGCAATGAATCGCGGGTCGAAGAAACGAAAGAAAGACATTTACGACCAAAACGATGGCGATGGCCCTTCGGAGAAGTTATGGAGAAGGGGTTCTCGATTTGTCTCGAAGAACGTTCGATAAAGTCTCCGACATTGTTGCGATATGCTCTGAGAATGAAAGTATAAAGAGACTCCTACTACGAGACTTTCAAATCGAGGAACCAACAGAAGAAAATTGTGTGAAGACCGGAATTCTGCGGACTTTGAAAGCGAAATGTCCTCTTCTTCAGCACATCGACATTTCCGGCTGCAACGAGGAAATTAAGGAGCTTCTGCTGTATGAACCGCCGGAGCTTCAAGAATCAAGGTAATTAAGGAACTAGGAGTTTTAAACGTATTTACCGCCTGGAATTACCATTTAGTTTAGAATTCAATCGAATAAAGCAGTACTCTTTCGTCCTTTCCAGCTCAGAAGAGGATTTGAGACTGATCTTTTTTATACTTGAGTGCTCTACTCGAGAAAGAGAGCCATTCATAATGCGAAATGGTATTTGTCGCGATGACAACTCAAGTGTAGCACAGTCGTCCCTGAGTGCTCAACAAATTTTCTTTTTACACACGTATATAACGGTATAATAACTATAATTGCAATCGCAATCGCAATCGCACTCGTAACTGTAAGCGTAACCGTAATCGTAATCGTGACTGTAAGCTTAAGCGTAACCGTAATCTTAATCATAATCATATTTATTGACACTTTAAACACTACTATACAGTGTAGATGTGCCTGGAGTCTTTTAAAGTGTTTGAGCTGGTTCGTCGGTGCTCCTCAAATCTCACCTTCATAGATCTCTCTGTCTCACCAACATATTCGGCCTCACGATAAACACGGATTGTGATACTCTGGGCCCGTCACTCTTGCCTTGGGGAAGGAGCATTGGCGTGGACTAACTGCCGTATGAGCTCACTCTATGCTTTTTATTTAGCATGCACAGGTGTTCCGTTAGCCCCTTCAGTTGTGGCAGGTTCACTGCTGGTCGTGTGACGTGGTCTGTGGCGCGGTTTCGATTGATGCTTGAGTTGAGTACCCAGTTTAGGTAACCATTGAATTGAGGTGCTGACCGAACTTGCTTGATCTCTTCCTGTCGGTCTTCCGTCATTGCTAATCAGTGTGTCCGCCCGATGCAGCAGTATTCTAACCACGCTCTTCTTATGCTCTAATGGATGGTTACTGTTGAATTTGAGGTACTAATTGGTATGTGTCTTTTTCCTACATACCCTTTCCTTGATGGAGCTATTTCCTTGAATCACGGTTTTAGTGTCCAAGAAGGCAACGACTCTCTCTGTTTTTGTTCCCCGTGGATAAGATACAGGTATTTTATTGGTTCCCTCACCTTCGGATGTCTGATGTGTGGTTTCAGGATCGAAAGAGTTTAGATGCTCCGGTGTTATCGACGTATTTCTTCCAGAATCGTGGGGGGGGGGGGGGGGGGGGGGTTTGAAAA
>JAOBYE010722132.1:7798-34055 GCA_025403585.1 Parazoanthus swiftii
CCACCACCTAGGTGTGGTCCGTCGGCCGTGTGAGGAACCACCACCTAGGTGTGGTCCGTCGGCCGTGTGAGGAACCACCACCTAGGTGTGGTCCGTCGGCCGTGTGAGGAACCATCACCAAGAGGTGGTCCGTCGGCCGTGTGAGGAACCACCACAAGGTATGGTCCGTCGGCCGTGTGAGGAACCACCACCCAGCGGTGGTCCGTCGGCCGTGTGAGGAACCACCACCCTGGTGTGGTCCGTATTTGGTGTCAGGGCAAAGGGTGAAAGTCCTTTCCTCCTTGGGCTCCCAAGGATGTAAAAGCCCGAGTCAACTTCTTGGAACTCGTTGAGTTTGTCTTGTCTGAGCCTCCATGATACTGTAGTTAAGCAGTCTCTGATGGTGGTACAGACAAAGCTGATAACTTCTTATCACCTTTCTAGCGGCAAAAAGACAAGTTAATTCGAGTTAATTCCAGCGAATTTTCTAAATAGAAATGCGTTAACTTTTTCCCGCTTGAGCAGCTATCAGTATCTTTTTGTTGTTGTGAAATGTGGTTTTCCCGCTGAGACACAGGATAGTGGTCATAAGATAGACTGTTAGGGTAGTTGTTATTAATAATTCCATATCGCTTTTACTTCTAGTACGCGAATAAAAATTTTGGGACTTGTGGTAACCATTAGCAGATTTAGAGTTGTACACATTTTTTGTTTTATTTGTATGTAGTATCATTCTTTGTATTTAGATTAGTCCAAAAGCTTTGTAGTGTTGCCACCATAATAATCTATCGTAATTTAGAGTGAAATTGTATTCTTTTTTGGCTATTTGAGTTTCCCAGGCTGAACAGTTGATATGAGGTATAAAATATCTGTGAGATGTTATATTCTTTCGGTATTGGTTTGTATACATGCACCCTGCTGGCTTTGCCAAGACAGCACCAAAAATATCAATAAAGAAGCAACTGTAGTTCTGTTATAGAAAGACTGTTATCAAAGTATGTTATTGTGCATCCCTTGAGTTTTTTAATTTATTTTTTAATCATTAAAAACTGTTGATACAACTAGATGCTGTCATCTAAATTACAATTTCAGAAGCAACTGTAGTTCTGTTTTAGGAAGATTGTTATTAAAGTTTGTTATTGCGCATCCTTTGACTTTTTTATACATTTTTTAATCATTAAAAACTGTTGATACAACAAGATGCTAACATCTAATTACAATTTTAGAAGCAACTGTAGTTCTGTTTTAGGAAGATTGTTATTAAAGTTTGTTATTGTGCATCCTTTGACTTTTTTATACATTTTTTAATCATTGAAGTTGTTGATATAGTTAGACGCTGCCATTTTGTTTTCGACTTTCCAAACACAATGATATAAAATAAATATAAAGTCCAAACCAACACAGGGTTTATTAAGTTCTTGATTACTTTCTAAAAAATGTATGAACTGAGAGTTTAAATGTTATCCGATGTCTAAAATTGATGGACAAAAAAAAAATTCCCTTTCGCAAAAGAAACCTTTCATTCAATGGATATAAACAGTTCAGTGGCTACAGTATCTTCGCCTTTTTTCGACAACACTCGAGAGCAAACTTGCCTTGGAACGAATTTTGTTGAGTCGTTTATTTTCTTGACATTTATAGCAGGTATTTTAGGCAATGTTATTGTTCTCAAGTTTGTTTGGAGCAAAAGGAGGTCAACCCAAGTCGTTAACAGAATGCTCCTTCTTAACCTGTCGTGTAACAATCTATTGGCGTGTTGCTGCAGTTTGCCTCTTTTTGCTCTATCACCAAAGTATCTAAACTGGACGGACGTTTTGTCCAACGAAACTTGTGAGTATCTGGGTATTGTTCGTTTAAGCTTTCTCTTTACTTGTCAGGGAGTAGGAATGCATCTTCTTGCACTGATATGTTATGATCGCTATGAAACGCTAGTGAAATACAACCAACATCGGATTTTAACCCATGCACGAGCCAAGTATATTGTAGCATTTGTTTGGTTGGAATGCTTCTTCTCTATGACTGCTTTATTTTTAACTCAAGCAGTTGCAAGTATAAAAGCAGCAGCGACTCCTTCCAATTCCACCGTCTCCGCAAACGGAATCGGAATCGAAGAAATAACGAGTTTTGCGCTGATAGGAATTGTGCTTGTATGGCTCATCACTTTTAGTGCAGTAGCCTCTCAGTCTCTCCGTCTTGTTGGCCTGCAGATAAAGCATCATCTTGAAAGGGTGCGAAGTACGCTTGGACACATCAGAAGTTTGGAAGAAATCAACATGGTGAAGGTTGCTGTGACGTTTGTTGCTACGCACTTGCTACTATGGTTACCATACGGAATTGCAAGGGGTCTTTCCCTTTCCATGCCATCCAACGCTGTTGGGTGTTTCTTTGAGTCAACGTCTATGCTGGTTTACATGACGTTTTCGGTTATTCCTATGCTTTGTATCATTACGGACAACAGAATTAGGGCTAGAGTGAAAATTAATTTTTTCTCTTGTGTGAATACGGTAACAAATGGACGAATTACCAGGGTAAACCCAGTTTAAGTAGGTGAACTGCGAGGGTAAACCCAAGTTTAATTGCATGAGTGGTCCTTAACTACAAAGGTAGTTTGGCGATTTGCAATGGCAACCCAAACTAGATAGGTGAGCTAGCTTCAACAGTAAGCCCAAGATAGGGCGGCCCCAACTCCCGAGTTCATAGTTGTTGAATGTTTCTTTAAAGTTACGTTCCTGCTGATTTTCATGAAAACTTCGATTGCTTTGTTACTAGATATTCTTTCAGATAAAATAGTTAGGGCTAGAGTTGAAATGAAGTTTTTCACTTGTGTCAGCCACAAATGGCGAATTACAAGGGTAAGCTTAGGTTAGGTGGGTTAACTGCAGTTAGATAGATAAAGTGCAAAGGGCTCAAGGAGTCAGCTGTAGGATAATTGCAAGGTCACTTAAGATATAAAAAAAGAAGGAAACAGAATAGCATATTTCAGAACCTAACGTAAAGTAAAAAACATAAAAACAATTTTGGACGTAACTGATATCTGGCGTGGTTAGGAGCTATTCTTGGAAGCGAAAAAATCCAGAAATCCAATGCCGTCGCAATTTCTTTCTCATTAGCAAAAGCTTGGCTATAATTGCTTTATCGGCAGAAATACGTCCAAGATGTAAAACGGATCGTTCTCATATCACTCTCTATATAGGCTCCTCTGTAAACCCCAGAGGACCAGCTTTCTGGAAATATAAAATGTAAACCTAATAAAACAACAATAAAAAAAAGTTACAAGGGAGTACGAGAACAGCGATGATGATGACGTGGTAATGTGAGACACGATCAAAATGCACGGTAGAGCAAACACGATCAAATATTCTAAACGAATAAAACACAACTCAAACAATAGAAAATGATCTTTTCTTTCTTGAAAAAAGGTCCAAGAGATTAGGTAGGCAAACTGCAAAGGTAAAACCAATTTACAAAAGTAAATTCGAATTGAAAATCATTTTTCCACCCAATCTCTTAACTTACAATGTCAAAAACAAAAAAAATGGCCCGTCCCCAACAATTAGTTTGTTTGGCAATTTCTGCTAATGTTACGAAAGTCAACTTTTCTTATCATCATCTACGTTTCAGCATTCACTTCTGATGAGAGAATGCAAGAACAATGAAACTCGCTTAATCCTATTTTCAAATTAAGTTATACTTAAAGATTCAAACAAATCCTATGCTACTTGTCGACACTGCAACAATCTGTTTTGATTGGTGGCTGTCTGATGTGCCACGTGGCCGAGTCAAGGGTTCTTTGGGCGTCACGTTTGACTGACACCACTCATTATTTTGATCTAAAAGTGCAGTATACAGCTAATTCTGTGTTTGACTCGGTTAGATTCTGTCAACTTTGAAGACATGCGTGTACAGAATTGTAAAAAATGCCTTTAGAAAACTGCGAAAAATGTCATTGACAAAAATGTGTAAAAATAAAAACGTTTGGAGAAGAACACGGCAAGAAAAGAGTCAATGCTACTTACGGAAGGCGGAGCCAGAGGGTAGTTTTCACTGTAATTAATAGCACTGTTAAGGAGTGCAGAACCTTCTACAGATTAACACTATGCCAGAATTAATTTGGGGAGTTTAAAAAAAAAACATAATAATTGTTTCAAATCAATGCACAAGCTATAACTGAAAGCGAAAGTTACATACATACATACATACATACATACATGCATACATACATACATACATACATACATACATACAAACAAACAAACATACATACATACATACATACATACATACATACATACATACATATAAATATGGATAGAAAAGCTTTAAAACGTTTGGAATATTAGTTAGAAGTTAGTAACTGCAGTTGTAATTGGCCGCGTAGAACATTCCATGCCGGCATTTTGTAATCAACTCGGATCTTTTGTTGAGCAAAGTGCATTTTTCAGGCAAAGGTTGCAGCTTGATTGTTATCTTCTGTATGCGTGAGCTTCAGTCCCAATTGACCATTCGATGCTAACAGACAAGTTTTTTTCAGTATTGCTTTGTATACACCCGGCTGTCTTTGCCAAGACGACACCAAACATCAATATAGAAATTAAATTAAATTTCAGTTTCAGAAGCAACTGCAGTTCTGTTATAAAAAGATTGTTATCAAAGTTTGTTATTGTGCACCCTTTGACTTATTTTCTATATTCTTAAATCATTAAAACTGTTGATATGACTAGATGCTGTCCTTTGTTCTTCGACTTTCCAATTTCCAAACACAGTGATATGTAATAAATCTAAAGTCAAAACTAACACAGGGTTGATTAACTTTTTACTACTTTCTTAAGATATGTATGAACTGACAGTTTTGTATGGTTAAATCCAATTAATCAGACCACAGTCTCTCGGATTTGTAGTAGTTCTACATCTGAATGTGTTAAGGCTGTGTGCTTTCCGATGCGATGAGCTTAGTGTGTGTGTGTGTGTGTGTGTGTGTGTGTGTGTGTGTGTGTGTGTGTGTTTGCGTATCCCCGTTGCGAACCTGACTAACGAAGCCGCTTCATATGTGATGGTTTTGTATTGGATATGCAATTATAGAGGCTTGTGTTGATTTGATAATAGCTGTGCTTAAATTTATAACTTCAATTATGAAATCGTATGTGTGTGTGCTTATCAGGGTTGATGTTTTTGCAGTGTATGAAGTGTTGGGTGTGTTAAACTGCGTGAGTTTGTATGAGTTCTGGGGATAAGAAAAGAAGATCATATAGTGGGGGTATAGGTATATTAAGATAAATATATCTTACGTCGGATGGGTTAAGGTCTGGGTAAACTATATATTTCTTATACACTTTTCTCAGTACGCTAAGAGGTCTTTCGTTTGTGAATGGTAGAGGTAAATGTTTCGGATAATTGAGATGCGTGTGGGTTTGGGGGGAAAGGTGATGCGCCTCTGTTGTCGGATTGAATAAGGTAGGGTGAGCTATATGTTCGTTATACTACTTTATAGGTCATTAGTTAAGGACCTGAAGGTGGTAATGTTTTTTTGTTTGAAGGTACACCAAAAAGGGGGTGGGGGTTGAAATGTGCCATTAGCGTGTGTGTAGAAGAAAACAACAATTCCTCAGTTAGATAACTTACGTTGGTGCAATACTGCCATTAGTTTCGGCTCGTATACCCCATACTAATGACAGTCCACCTAAAGCCGAGCCCCTCATTCACGTGAATGAGTATTGTTGTGTAAGTGTGGGGCCAGTTTTGGTTCGGGAGTTGGGTCTGGGTTCTAAACATATACAGAATCGATTTTCACGCCAAAATCTGTGTCGTCGAACGACTAAACGTCAAGCGATATAACATAAGCCAATGGCTTTGGAGAATGGACAACCACTCCCTGCGCAACGACGTTAAAAAAAAAAAGTTTAATTTAGCAGAAACCATATGCTTTATTGTTGCTATGTTATTATGAATATTTTAAGGTATCACAAACCAATTTTCAAAGTCATCGGGATAAGCACACATGAAGTAGTTAGATGTTGATAGCCTGACAACTTTTAAACCAAATGACATAATGTACTCTGCACCAACTTTAAATATAACAACAGACAACTCTGATTTCATACGGCACTGTTTGTTCTATCTACAGTCCGCATGTCACTCGGTAGCTCCAAAGCAAATGTTTAAAACTTTAAAAATTTCTTTTAACGATTTATATTCTTGTGCAGGATTAATAAAGGCATTTAAATCAGGCCGTTTCAGCCTTTTTTAGTTTTCTTTTCTGTTTGTGAGCGTGGATGGCTGTCTCCTTCCATTGGACCCGCATTCTGCACATTTGAAAGTGTATACTGGGCAAACAGTAACCGTTTAACAATTCACAGGCTGAAGCGTACTTATAAAGAAAAGTATGAAAATCAATCGGTTAGTTTACTACGGTGATTTTTCTCTAGTTCTCTAGGCAAGAAAACTGAATTTTAATTCATAAACAGTTATGGGCGGCTTCATTTGTTATCATTTGGCTTTCTGTGCACTTTTGCGAGCCATTTGTTGGTATTTAGCAGTGTTGCTGTTGTACATGTCCAACACAGCCGGGTCGTATGCGTTCTCGAGCTCTGGGCGGATTAAAATGGAGAACACAGCGCTGAGGACGTCCTCAATGGTGCGAGTGGGCAGCCAATTATCGCTGTTCAAGAATGCTAAACACACGTGGCCTGTCGTCTGACTGACGTTCACGTGGTACACTGACGTCAGAAAACGGACCTGCACAGGATAACAAATTGATGTGTAGCGTACAAACGTGACTTGTGCATGGGGTAAAGAAATGTACAGCTAGTTTGTATTCAGGGACATATTTTTATTATCCTAGTGGCAGTTAGTGTACCATATTAATTACAGTTCTTTATGTTACTATATTTATTAATGGTATAATTATTAATATTGTTGTTGTTGCTGTTGCTGTTGCTGCCTGTTTCATCATTGCTGTTATTGTTATATTTTATGTTCTTGTTCTTGTAATTTTTTTAGTCATTTCTTTGCCATTGTCATTGTCCCAGTTATTGTTAGGTTATTGTTATTGTCAATTTTACTTTAAATTTATCTTAATTTAGCTTGATTATGCCTAGTTTCATTGTAAGCTGGAGAAAAGAAAGTGGAAGAGACGCCCAGCTTTCAAATACTTGAACGGGGGACAAAATAAAAACCCAAAGAATCTCAGTCTGCCCAACCTCTTTCCCCTTCTCTGTTCTCCAAAATAAAGTAAGAGCGACTCGATATTGCAAAACAAGTGAGGTGATTAACGAAATAAAAAGAATTGATTGAAAATTACAAATGATTTCAAAATCATTTGTCCGTTTCAACCTCTTAGCTCACAGGTTCATAAACAAAAATTGGTCCGTCCCAAACAATTTGTTTGGTTGGCATTTTCCGCTAATGTTACGATGCCAAAGTTTATAGCAATTTCCTCGAAAGTCAATTTTTCTAATCATCAATACTGTACGTTTCAGTATTCACTTCATTTGAGAGAATATTAGAACTTACTCTATCCTATTTTTAGATTAAGTTATACTTAAAGATTCAAACAATCCTATGTTACTCGTACAAACTGGTTGTGTGGCTGTGTTAATGTGCCACGTGGTCAAATCAAGGGTTTTCTGGAGCATCACGTTTGGCTGACACCACTCATTATTTTGATCTAAGAGAGCAGTATACAGCTGCTTCATGTCTCGGTTAGATTCTGTCAATTATGAAAACATGTGCGTAGAGAACTGTTAAAGAAAGCCGTTGGAAAATTGTGAACAATGTCATTAGCAAAAATGTGAAACAAAAAAAAGCGTTTGGAGAAGCACACGGCAAGTGTTCAACAAGTATCAACCTCGTGGCACTAAACAGTTATGGAGTTCGGTTAGATTCTGTCAACTTTGAAGACATGCGTGTACAGAATTGTAAAAAATGCCTTTAGAAAACTGCGAAAAATGTCATTGACAAAAATGTGTAAAAATAAAAACGTTTGGAGAAGAACACGGCAAGAAAAGAGTCAATGCTACTTACGGAAGGCGGAGCCAGAGGGTAGTTTCCACTGTAATTAATAGCACTGTTAAGGAAAGCAGAACCTTCTACAGATCAACATTATGCCAGGATTAATAAACCATAACACTTGTTGCAAACCATTGCACCAGCTAGAATTGATGCGAAAGTTACGTACATAAATACATACATACATACATTATTCATTCATGCTTACAACCATACTTACATACATACATACATACATACGTACATACATACTTAAAATATATAAACAGATATAGAAAAGCTTTAACACGTTTTAAATATTAGTTAAAAGTTAGTAACTGCAGTTTACGCTTGGCGCCATCATCAGACTAATGTTAATTTCTGATAAGTTTATCTATGGAGCCGATCGCCCGTGTGCGGCTTGTAATTGTTCGCGTAGAATTTATTTTCATGCCGGCATTCTGTAACAAACTCGGATCTTTTGTTCAGCAAAGTATTTTTCCATTAGGCAAAGTAACAGCTTGATTGGTATGTCACAATTGACCATTCAACGCTGTGGTTTATGTTTTTGTCCTTAAGTTGCTAAATCTTCAGTCATGCCGGTATATATCTTGGAGCCTGAGGCCGTGGAAAACGTGGCTTTGTATACCACGTTGTGTTGTTTGTGAGTCAGGAACCCTTTAACAGCAAGGCTCTACTCTCAGAACGAAAGACCCTATTGGATCTTTGACAATGGCGCTAACAATAGCTGACACGTTCTAACAATACCTCATTGTTTTGTCTACGGACGATTAGGTTTATCCCAAAGGTTTGTATTTTTATCAAACAGCATCTCTCGTTCTCAGATTAGAGGGCGACCCCCCTTCAATGGACATTATTTTTTTCTTCTGCAGTTTTCTTCGGGACCTGTGCTGTTATTAGGGTTAAGGATTTTCGTGTTGTGGCGATTGACTATTCCTTCCATGTTCAGTATACAACTGTAGCATACTATCGTAGTATTTCTGCTGAATAGCTTATGGATGAATGGCCGCGTGAAAAGTGCTTGTCGATTGATCTCAAGAATGTTTGCGCCACGTTCGTTTGTTGGTTTGTACATTCGCGCTATACGGGAGATTGAACCAGTTTATATTTAGTTGCCGGTTTTTTCTTTTCTTCTTTCCTCGTTCCGCCTCTGGTACGAACTCGAGCCCCTCGTCGAAGCCGCTGGCTTTGCGCGCATTGTTGTACGGCTGCGAGGCCTTCTTGAGTTCGTTCTATATTGGGGTAAAGACTCTGGTGTCAGCGACTTGGGAAGTTGTTTAGTGATGTTGGGGGAATGGTTGGATGTAGCACTAATCTTTATTACGCTAGGGTAATCCCTTAAACACAAACTGTACTGTTATCCATAGGAGCCCTATGGATAACAGTACAGTTGGATCTGGTATTGATATACAAGGGATTGTTGACCGGTTTAATTTCCTGTAAGGCTGGAATCTGCCGTTGTTAAGGTTTGGTGTCAGATCCAGGAAGTTTATATTTTTCAAGTTTGTTTGGATAGTGATCTTCTGTCCCATATCGCCGAATATTTTTGAAAAGCCCTTTCTGATTCCGTCCAGTGATCTTGCGTTCGCATTTTTGAAGGCGACCAAACCATTGTCTCGATAAAGGCCAGTGTTGCCATTGAAATAGGCGGAATTCAACTTACTCCTTGCATACCTCGGCCCCTCAAAGCTTCCCACCGCTACATCAAACATCGGTGAACCCCCTCTCTTTATCCACGGGTGCTTGTCGTTAAACAACAGCGATTTTCTAGTGTGGGTAGTTACTTCGAGGTCTTCGTAACGGATGCTGATAAAATGTTTGGCATAGTTCAGCGCACGTTTAAAAAGTCTTCAGCTATTGAATGTTAGAAATCAACTGCATCAAACACAATTTTTTTATTAAACCAGTCGATGAATGTCTGGCTGTTTCTTTACTGATTTGCTCAGTTTGTGATTTTGCTTGCGATTCCCATATTGTTTTTGGCAGGATTGACGAGGCGGCATTTTGAATTTTTTCAAAATTTTCTTTGTGGTCTTTCAGCGATATAAGTGCTTCCTTCGCCACCAAACAACAACAACAGCAACAATTTTGTTTCCCCTTTTTGATTATAACAATTTACAAATACATGTGCAAAAGAAAAAATACTGCAGAGTTTGGCTTCCTTAAAGAAATATAAAGTTAAAGTACTAGGAAGTCAAATTACATCGAATTAGTCTAAAATATTTTTGTCCGAAACACACACAAACACACGATTGGCACAAGCACAACACGGAATGCAATTATCTGGTTAACAATTAAATACAGATTACTCTTAAAGCAGCAAATAAATCATATAAGTGAAAAAAGAATGATTTCAATTTTGTCACCGATATCGTGTTTGTAAGCTCTTGACTGACTTGGTCAACGGATTGGCCGCTTGTTTTTTGTAGCTCTTTGTGATCTCCGAGTTTGTTACAAAATGCCGGCATGTAAATAATCTATACGCGGCCAATTACAAGCTCTTCACGGGCGACCGTCCTCCATAAATAAATAAATAAATAAATAAATAAATAAATAAATAAATAAATAAACCAAACAGAATTCAAATTTTAGTCTGATGATCGCGCCAGGCGCGAAACGTTAGTTACCAACATTTTAACCAATATTTTAAACGTTTTAAAGCTTTTCTATCTCTATCAAAATAAAATTTAATCAAGCTCTACACCGCTGTATTGAGCACACTTAGGTATAGCAGTGAAACATTTTACAATATATATACATACATTCATACACCTCTAATAAAGCTCTGGAAGAAGTGGCCAGGCTATCTCGAAAACAAAAGAGATTTATTACTAAAGCTAACCAAAAGAACTTGCCATTATGAGTTTGGGACCAAGTATGCTTCCTTAAATTAAGGACAAAGCAAAACCGATCACTTGATTTGTGCCACCACCTGTATAGTTTTGTAGTGTTCTCTCGCGGATTGAGTCTTAGGGTTCCCTGCGTCCAATGCTTGCTGTCTGTTTCGCTAAATATGGATTAAGAAATTAGAGGACATTGATTATGGAGAGAGGGAAAAGCGATTAACACTTATGGTCATATCATAGAAATGAATTGTTAGCATTTACGCACTCCGTTCTCAGCTTTTTACCGATTTGAAAGCTTACTTGGCAATTCTAGCCAGGCGGAAATAGTCCAAATATAGCTATATATCAACTTCAAGAAACGCAGTGCTGTAATACTGGAATTCTTTAACGGCGTGATTCGCTGCCTATTAAACGACACAGAAAGGATACGGCAAATATATCTGTATCTTGAATTCACCACCTGTAGCAAATAATTACACCCAAAATATGGGTTAGTAAAAAGAACCCGTGTAAAGCCTCTGTAACCCTAGGCTAGAGGCACAAGTATTCTTGAAAAATTAAAACTTTGTTTAACCGATGTTTCTGTTTATGCTATACACACAGTCTAAGTTGTAGATTTTTTAGCAACAAATTGAAACAATGAAGAATAAACGCATCTAAAGCGCGCTTTCAACTTCGAAAGGGAAACTAAGGGCACTAGAAGTTGAAAAATAAATTTTGCCACATTGTGTTTACTCAATTAATAGTGTTATGAAGTACCACTATCTCATCTTTCTTGGTTCCTGAAATGTTGGTAAAATGTTAGGTGTTTACCGATAAAAGATAAAATAACTTGCAACAAATACCTTGTGTAAAAGAAGAGCTAGAGCACCTGGCGCAGCTCTTTCATTTTCGTAGCTAAGTAGGCTTTAAGTAAAACCTTGGCCAAATGTAGAGGCAAGTAGCTGCAAGTCAGTGATAGTTTTGACCTTTAAACTTGCGTTTCGTTTGTCCACGATAAAAATAAACTTACATGGACTTGCGGGCCAATCTGTGGTTCCTCAAATTGTATGCATCTTTGTGCAAGTAAGGGCCGTAGCTAGTCTAGGGAAGAGGGCATTTGCTCTAATCACTGCATTATAGTGAAAAAAAATACTTTTCAATAAATTTCCGGTCAAACATTTAGGGGGAGGGGGCATTTGCCCTCCCTGCCTAATGCTAGCTACGACCCTGACAGAGCTGCTTTGTTAATTAACATAACAACAGACGATTAAGCTGCTTCGTGTGTCACCACAATAGAGACGATAATACGGCTTTGTAACTCAGTTTATTTTAACGTCTGTAATACTCAAACTTACTGAGTGTAGACGGTAAAGGTAAATAAAAATAAATATGTGTCACACAATAACAGACAACAAAGCTGCTTTGTGATTCACCACAAAGGTAGCCGATAGAGCTGCTTTGTGTGTCATCACATTGACGACGACAAAGCTGCTCTGTGTGTCTTAAAGCACAATAGCAGACAGAGCTGCTTTGTGTGTCACTACAATAGCAGACGACAGAGCTGCCTTGTGTGTCACTACAATAACACAAACGAAAAAAAAAGCTGCTTTGGGTGTCACTACAATAACAGACGATAATACTGCTTTCCTAGTCATCGCAATGACGACGACAGAGCTGCTTTGTGCGTCATAAAGCACAACAACAGATGACAGCTTCCTTGTGTGTCACTACATCGTACAATAACAAATGACAGAGCTGCTTTGTGTCACTACAGTAACAGACGACAGAGCTGCCTTGTGTGTCACTACAATAACAATTGACAGAGCTGCCTTGTGTGTCACTACAATAACACAAACGAAAAAAAAGCTGCTTTGGGTGTCACTACAATAACAGACGATAATACTGCTTTCCTAGTCGTCGCAATGACGACGACAGTGCTGCTTTGTGCGTCATAAAGCACAATAACAGACGACAGCTGCCTTGTGTGTCACTACAATGTACAATAACAAATGACAGAGCTGCTTTGTGTCACTACAATAACAGACGACAGAGCTGCTTTGTGTCACTACAATACCAGACGACAGAGCTGCTTTGTGTCACTACAATAACAAATGACAGAGCTGCTTTGTGTCACTACAATAACAATTGACAGAGCTGCTTTGTGTGTCACTACAATAACGCAAACGAAAAAAAAGCTGCTTTGGGTGTCACTACAGTAACAGACGATAATACTGCTTCCCTAGTCAACGCAATGACGACGACAGAGCTGCTTTGTACGTCACTGCAATAACAAACGACGTCCAGAGCTGCTTTGTGTGTGACCACATGCAATAACAGACGACAGAGCTGCATTTTGTGTCAATACAATAGTAGACGACAGGGCTGCTTTGTGTGTCACTACAACAAAAAAACGACAGAGCTGCTTTGTTAGTCATCACAATAACGACGACAGAGCTGCCTTGTGTGTCACCACGATAACAAACAACAGAGCTGCTTTGTAAGTCAGCACAACAGCGGACGATAGAGCTGCTTTTTGATAATCACAGTAACAGATGACAGAGCTGCTTTCATTGCGGCGACACACAAAGTTTGTGTGTCACCTCAATTACAGACGACAAATAATAACGACGAAGCTGCTTCGTGTTTCACCAAAACTGACAAAGCACTTACTGAGGCCCCGTCCACACGTATCCATTTTCTTTTTTTAACCCCATTTATTTCTCGTTGTGGACTGACGAAAACGGAACTTTGCGAAACGCTGATGTTACACACCATTTTCATTCCACTATATCAGACTGAATTCAAGATGGTGGAAAGAAAGTTGGCTTTCTTATCTTCAGTAATTTTTCCTTTTTCAAACATAATTGTCTGTTTTCAAGCAAATTTAGCTTTGGTAAAATCTTCAGCTTCATCGTCTGCCCATATGAAAATGTTACTTTTGCTTTTCACTTTTTAAAATTTACTCTGTTTTTGACCTGATTTAGAGATTTTAAACAGCTTCTTGCGATTTGGAAGAACGCCAACACAACAAGACAACAACCAATGCCAAAGTAAGACAAAAATGGCGCCTATTCGTGGGTTCATAGTGGCGAATACGGATCAAGCATCGAGCATGCGCAGTCGATTTTTTTAAAAATTTGATTCATCGTATACGTGTGGACGGCCGAAAACGATACGAAAACGTTAAGTGTAGACGCAAACTTTTTGAAAAATTTACGTTTTCAAACGAACACGGATACGCGTTGACGGGCCTAAACCTTCTTACTCTTAAAATTTACAGCTTTTCTCAGGATTGTTTCGCCCCATTTCTTAATACTGTACCTTTGTAAAGCGACTGCTGTGGACCGGGAACAACTGCTTCCCAAATCTGCAGGCTGTCTGAGGGAAGATATACCTCGATATCGTGAGGCTTGCTTTGTCTCAGCTCCTTCAACTCTTTCTGAGCTCTAAAATCAATAGAGAAAATAGCAGAATATTAGCCTAACCGCCCAGATGAGAGATCTGGCCTTGGTCGAGGTCATGACTGGCGTGTATGTCCTTTCGTCTAGCTGGGTATAAGCTACAAGATCCTTACCTGGAAGTGAAACCCTTTTGCAAACTCATATTGGATGTTTCAGTACAAAATTCTATCCTTCTTCAATTGCTCCTCTTCAATAGACCGTCTTGTTATTACCAAGTAAAATTTATTGGTGTAACCAAGAAAACTGTTTACCAAACTTACGTTTATCCAAGTTTACTTGGGAAAGTCCCAGTTTTAATTGGGGGTTTCCCCTTGTGCAAAATAATCTCAACAATCTAAATCATTATTTTATAAAATAAAAATATAAATGAGAAAATTTCTATATTCATATTTTGTGAAAAGCGACCCTGATTATTAAGCTATGCTGTTTTCAAATCCTACAAAGTCATTCAGAATCCATTTAACTTAATCACATGCAACTCCTCGCAGGAACTTAAGACGTCTATTGACTTGCATTATGCTGGAAAAAGGGAAAGTCCCCAGTTCGAAATTTCTAAAAGAGTTAGTGGGTTTCCCTTGTTAATCGCTAAAGTAAGTGAAGATGTCAACTTTATCTGAAAGTAACAACACCAAAAAAGGCGTTTGAAACGAACATTTTGGTAAGAAATCGAAAGAAAATTATTGTAAAACTGAAACGCAATTTTCTTAGAAATAGCTCAGTGGGGAACCCCCTCTTTCAATATTCGTAAATCGCGACGAAGGGAATTTTCCCTGTTTACAACTTTGGTTTGATTTACTAAACCTAAGCAAATATTAAAGAAAATTCTTTGCTTAGACTTTTACAAAGGACGTTTTTTTATATTTATCTTGATATGGTCGGGTTAAGTAGCGTATGAACGATGAGTACTGTACTAATATTATAACTTGAGATCAGTATTCAATTCCTGGAAAGCAGGGGAAAGCCCCTTCAGAAAATTATAAATTAATGATGAATGTTTCAGAAATGACATTAATGAAAGTTTTTAAACCTAATCAGTAATGGATCAGGTCTGTCTACACAACTAACTCCAAAGCGAAGCAAATCGTTAAGAAAATTCTGAATAAGAAACGACATTTCTCGACTGAACAAATTTCTGGGGAAACCCCGTCAATGCAGTGACGTCATCGCCTTTAATTTTATTGACGGCTTGTCCAGCTCCTCAGTCAAACGTCGCAACCATTTGGAGCTGGACGCGAGACGGAACAAAGTGTACTAAAACCGCAGCAATCTTAAAAAAAAAAATCAAGGTAAGCCTCAAGAACTTGAGCTCTCCCTTCTCGTCTGTATACAACATCAGCTGCTATCATTATAGTTTTAATTCAGTGTTTACTCTGCAAGAATCCTCTCGATATTGAAACTTCATAAATAAGCTCGGTCGCTCCGGAAAAACAGGAGAAATCCGGATATATTCCTGGAAAGGTCTGCTTTTTAAAGAGTTTCAAGTAGTTTTGTCATACCTTGGCTATTCCTCTTTTGCCCTCATTATAATTAATGGCGAATTTGTCTGCTTACCCCGGGACAAAAGTCTGCATTAATTTGGATGTTTGTAGATCAGCCAAGCAAAAAAAAGATAATCTGGTTAGAGTATAGAAGTAAAACTTGTCGAAAGGAAATGATAGCAAAACTTAAAACCTAAGTAGATCGAGCATGTTCTGGAAACGATGTTTTAAATGTATCATTTAACGTAGTACGTTTACCGCGTGTTATGAATCCGGGTATGAATATGAGAGTAACAGTACAGTTCACTTGTCATTATAATTATATTAAATATATAGCAAACTTAGTTTGGTATTCTCCAACGATAAGGCAATACAGTAAGAAACAAAGTGTATTTGCAATGTAAAAGGGCTCAAGCGATCGCGTAAATGCGTTCGTTTCAACGTTGAAATGGTTAAGTTGAAGTGAGTTATAATGGGAAATTTGAATTTGAACGAGACTTTTGGAGAGTGTCCGGAAATGCGTTTCGATAACTTCTTGAGATACTTGTAAGTGGGCTACGTAACAGAAAAACAATTTTTCCGACTTCATTTTGTAAAGTCCATCGGTTTAACAGTCGGTACAAAATCTTACTTCTTTCTCTATCCATAGCATAGTTTGACAGCTTTGAAAAAGCAGATTTTATATTTAAACGACTCAATTGTATTATTTGATAGAATTTTATAACCAAAACAAAATGATATGGTTATACAAAGCACAAAGATTAAGAACACTTTAAATAAAATGTATTACTAGTAGAATAAAGCAGGTCGCTTTAACTAAACAGATTTACCCACCGATCACCCTTCTCTCTCTATATCACACACAAACTGCAGGCGAGCTCTAGAATATGGCACCTGGTAAAGTGTGGCAAGTATTTGTTAAGGGCGTTGAGGGCAAAACAACGACAGTCGATATTCACAAGGTAAGAAACTGAAAATACCCGGTAAAGCTCAGTAAACGCCGAATAAGTGCACTCTTGACTGAAACGTTCAACCAATCAAGTAATTCTACTGTAAGTATTTAAAAATGTTTGTTTGTATTTAAAAAGTTAAAAACTAAATTTCCGACCGTCCTCTGCGGTCTTCTTCAGAGAATGGCCCTGCAAGAATATGGAACAAATGAAAAAATAAAGTAAAGTAAGGTAAAAAGATTTTAAAGTAAAATAAAGTTAAGGTAATAAAATGGAATGGCTTTAAGTATCAAGTGAAACAAAGTAAAGTAAAGTATTGGTAAAGTACAGTAAAGCAAAGCAAAGCAAAGTAAGGTAGAAGCAATTAAATTATTGAGGTTAACACAGTTATTCAGTAAGGCGAACTCTCCCATGTGGCTCTCGTCAAAACACCTGGATTAGCCTGCTCATCAGTTTGGGTGCAATACAATACACTCACAAAAACATTGTGTCCAGTTACGATACAGAAGAACCAAAGGCAGGCGTGGCGGTTTCTGCCCCCAGAAGGTATTTTTAGCCGGGTCTTCTTCTTGTCAAGAACATGCACATCTGAACTCACATGCACAGCGCTTTCAAGTGCGCGCAGATAGAAGTTTTACAGACAGAACTAGAATTTCCTTAAGAACTGAAGATTAATTCCAAAAGCTGGAATGGCTTCTGAATAGGATAGTTGTTACGTACAACCTAACAGTTTGGCGTATGACCAATAGAAGAAGACAGTCGTACGCACCAATAGACCGCATGTAATTGCCACAAAAGTACAAAAGTGGTTTTAACATTCTATGCCACAAGCAAGAAGAATTGTTTGGGCGGTTGAGGTACAATTAATCCTTAAAGGGATCCTTCGGAATCCGTACAATATATGACAACGGCTGGTAGAATGTCGCTGTTTCAGACTTGAAAGAGCTTGTCTGCTTCGAAGCATTTGAAACAGTAAGATCTTTTACAAAATTTTCATTATTTAGTTTCTGCCGTCACTTTTACTTAAAGGATGCTTCTGTTGACGACTTTCTTCGCAAGTTATCGGAGTTAAACGGGATCCCTGTGCCTGAACTGCGCGTCATATATTCTGGGAAGCAACTTGAGTGCGGAAAATACTTATCCGACTACCACATGGAACATGGCTCTACAGTCTTTCTTGTCCTGCGTCTTCGTGGTGGGATGTCTTCGGACCTGTCTCCACCCCCCAAGGAGCTTGATGAAGACATTGAGTTATCCGAGGCCCCCGATATGATCACTTGGGATGATGACCCAGATAACCAGAGGGCCAAGATGCCTTGCGGGCATGCAATAAGTGAGTAAATATAAAAAAAATCTACTGCATTATCTTGTTTAAACAATTCCTCCTCAAACCTGGAAATTTTGGAATTTTTCAATAGAAAAATGAGCAGCAGCACTGAAAACTTGTTTAAAATGCATATATCGGTGCATGGACATAATTATGTTTTTTAGCCCGTTAAAATGTTGAGAAAGTTTCCTGAGACGTTAATACGTCATAGCTTTTCTAATTAAAATTCCTTTAGTAAAGATCGTGAGCTCATTGGTTAACAACTAACAATGCCTTGATCGATACAAACCAAAAAGTTAATAGGCCCGTTCTACATCATTTGTTTCGTTCGTTTTTCTGCCCGCTGTGTGATTTGATCCCACGCTACTCGACGCATAAACTATCTGTGTACACTAAATCTAACCACTACACTAGCAAGTCGATTGCACGACAGATAACAGAATATTAAAATGTTGCTCTGTGAGCCACTCGAAACTTCAAGTTCCACCACATCGTGACAGCATTCCAGTTAAGCACTTATATGTTCGACTCCGGAAAGCAAAATTTCCATAATCTTGATAGGATCATCAGAATCGGGTCCTCTGACGTAAGTATGCATACGGAGTATTTCCTATTGCTGCTACGCTGACTCCTGCATGCAGTTCTGTACTTATCTAAACTGGGTTTACAGTATTGCATCGCATTTTTCCTCCAAGCTCTGTTTCCATTTTTTTTTGTCTTGAGGTAAGAGAAAAAATTCAAAAAGGTTTGTAATATCTATTAGAGCTGGCCGCAGTAAAAAAAAAAAAAATAGTATCTCAGTATTTCGCTTCTTCTTGCTAATTAAACTCTTTCGGAAGAGCGTCGTACGTAGAGTAATCATCTGGCATGGTAAAATTCATATTATATATTGTCTTCTTAAACCTAGCTCCAGAATCCCTGACAATATATTGTCGAAGCCTGTTGGATGCTGGACGACACAGGCTTTTTTGCCCGTACATCAGCCGCGACACTCCACCAGTTTATTGTGGGAAGGAATGGTGCTATGTGGACGTCAGGCGGTACGCTGTTCTGACAGACAATGAAAAGAGAGAATTCGAGACCAAAATCTCCAGGAACTACATGATGAAGGCCATGGGGATACAAGAGTGCCCAAGCTGCAAGTCCATGACCGAGCGGATTGACAAGAAACACGTGCGCGTTATCTGTCCGCTTTGCACCCGCAAACAGGGAACCCCTTTTGAATTTTGTTGGCAGTGTCTCCACGAATGGCAATCTTCAAACACAACCAATTGCGGTATTTATAACCTTTCTCAGGTTTAGATAAGCCAGTGTTGTTGAATCATTGACTGTGATGGTGTCTAAAACTTTTCGCTCCGGCTCTCTTCGATTTGAGCATGTTTTCGTAAATTATTATAGATCGTTTTCACACAAAAAAGTGTCTGAGAAGAAACTGATGTTAGAATAATATTTCGACTATTTTTACTCTGTTTTAGAGAGCAGGTGAATATATGCAAGTGACCAAAACAATTGAACCGAAAAATATTTTGTAACCGAGATATCGGCCAATGTTAAAAAAAATTTAAATTATTTACTGTACACCAAGATGGCGGCCAAAAAATATGCTTGTCAAACAAAGCCGTTTGTTCATAACAAATGGAGTGGATTGACTTACAAACACTTCAGTTATCAATTTTGAAGGTTTATCAGGTCACAGAATTTCGAATTTGCAGAACTCGACTCAGCAAAGCGTTAATTACAACACTTTTTTTAACAAAACTTCATGGTGATAACATGTTTTGTTCAAATAGAACATCCTCCAGCAACGTCAGGTTACGAATGCAATAATATATCCAATTCAACTAAAAAGTTGAACCGGTGTCCACAGTCTGATGCACGAACCGAACCTACTCTCATATACTCATTTCCACATCTCTTGCTACTGTCGCTTTTCTCAGGGAACCTAGAGTGTTCTGGTGAGGACCCGCGTTTGAAGATTCTCCGTGATTGCAAACGCAAGACGATCGTGGGCGTGGCCAACTGTCCGTCAAGACGAGCGTGCCTCGGTTGCGGTATCTTGATTGAACATACCGCAGCCTGTAAACACATGACGTGCTCATGCGGCAAGAAATTTTGCTTCATCTGTCTGAAGCCAAGAGAGAGTGCAGGATACAAGTGTGGATCTTACAACTCACCTTGCGAACCAGCACCGGTGCAGACAAGCATCCCAGGAAGCGACTGAAGGACCGTGGTAGTCGACCAGTCGAGTTTCTTCTCTATTTGATAAACCTAGCTGCATGGGCAGTTTTTAACAAAAATTAAACGATTTGAGCGATTTTTTTTGTACTCTTTAAGTTGAAACCATTTGAGCGATCGATCTCAAAGCAGCTTCCAGCGTTCAAAATTATACGTACGACCATAAGATTTTTAAACTCAACACATATCATAGTTGAGTTTGATATTCTTAGAAACTGCCATTTTACAGTAATGACGGTGACACAAACTGAAATAGTGGTATGAAGAAGGTAAGACATGATACTTTTAAACAGTGCACGGCCTTTAGTGGTCTATTTGCCTTGCTTGACATACCCCCAAAATGAGGGATTGGTTACTTTTGACATTGAGTAGCATTTAAGACAACTCGTAACTTACTTTCAAATCTGTTCATTTCTGGTTGAAAAACGCAATACTGGCAATGGGAGAGGAGAGGTCAGATTTTGGAGAAGCAGACCAGATATTACTTCTTTTATCTTGTTGAATTCAATTAATTTTTACCAAATTCATATCCCAACATCCTCATCCCTCCCCAAAGTGCACGAGAAACGGAATTTAAGATGGTAAATTACGCAACTTAACATGTATATTAGTAAGCATGCCGGCTAAGAAAGTTAGATCCTATATTAGGGATAAGAATACCAGATTCACTAAGGGCACCAACTTTATAAAATAAAAACAATCATGCTCAGGACTAGCCTCATTACACTGGATGCCAAGCGGTCCCAGTGTGGGTGCGAAACCGCATAAATTTATAATACATAAGAAAAAGTTTTTAAAGTTGTGCTTTTTCTGGAGGATAAAATGTGTTCTGTTTTCGCACCGACGCTGGATGGCATGCGGTCCAGAATAATTTGGTAAGTCAGTCTAACTGCTTGATTCTCTAACGGTCGAGTATATGTTTCAAATGTGTGCATAAGAACAAAAGAAGACACAGGAAAGAAAGTGGAACTTGTAGTTAGGAGCTGACTCTGTTTACGCTTCCAAAAATACGGGAATGTAGGTTCAAGACAACTGCATGAAACTCTTGATTAGGTTTATATCCAATACCTCATCTGCAATAAATCATATTAAATGCTTTTATTCCCGTTATAATTTAGTACGATCCGAATTCTCGGAAACACCTGTTACGTTTGATTCTAATAATTTGAAAAAACTTGTATTTCATCAGTCTTTGTCTTTTGTCTTAGGTTACATGACGGCGCACAGCCATGCGGTACCCTTAGTAGAGAAATGAATATAAGTTTGTAGGCTCTTCCTCGGTGTAAAATTCACTGACGTCACCCTAACATCAATCACGTCAGACTGGGTCCACCAGTGGTGAAGGCGATTAATCGCCCCCACAATATTGATACGTTGTACTCTTCTACTCATAATATATTTTAGTTATGGGAGTTAAATTTAACATTTCAAGTCAATTTACCTGACGTTAACCAGACGTCGGGCACGATAATGACGTCAATTTACCTCCCATAATTGAAGTAACTTTTATAGAGTACGAGTGTAAGTATGCCAGCATTTATAGAACGAGGCTTCATTGTTCACACTGTGACATTATGTGTGCACCTCGCAGGGCCAGGGAACCTTATGAGGTCAAAATATCATAACCAGTATCATAACCGTTTTAAAAGCTTAGAAGTGTTGAAACTGATCTATGTTAAAAACTATACGGCTATTTTAAAAATGTTTTTAAAGGCGTAAAAGTTTCCGAATTTGCTGTTTGTTTGTGCTTCTTGCTGCACCCAAGGGACCGGAGAAGAAGCATGTATGCGCATGGAACATATGCTCATTTACACAGTTCTTGTTCAGTGTGGAGTGCAATAATTAGTGGAGTCAGGATGGCCGAGTGATTAGCGTTCGTTCCTCCCACCTCTCTGATCCGGAATCAAGTCCGGCGGGTTTCGCATATGGGCTGAGATTTGTCGATCACCTTCTGACTCCGAGGGGTTTTTTTTTGGCCTGGGTTCTTCGGTTTTCCTCCTTCTACATAACCGACTTTCACGCCAATATCTGTGCCGTCAAGCGATTAAACATAAGCCACTGGCTTGCGAGAATGGGCAATCACTCCCAGCGCAACAGAGTTAAATAAAGTTTAGTTTAGTTTTTGTTGAAGAAAAATTCATCGACCACGGGCGATGGGAAACCGCGGTTACGAGTATTAGATGTTTAACTGAAATAAATCAATGCAAACCTTTTTTTATGTGTGTCGATTTGTGTTTACAAAGTCCTATTTCCCAAACAAACTCCATATGCGTTCGTTTTCCAGCCAACTCGATCGCCATTTTGTTTTCAAACCTTGCCCCATTCCTTTGTTTCTGGCCGCGCAAGCAAGGTCCATTCCCCAAACTCGCCACGCGGCCTAGTTTACGTCATTATCAAACTTTTAAAGAATTAATACCCGTCTTGGCCAATAAGATATGCCTATTCGGAACACGTGACATTTTCCATTCTGTCATTCACGTGCACGGGTGAAGCGTCTCGTCTGCATATAATTTGTTTGGCGGAAAATCTGAAGCCAGCCAGGTTTCCTTATCTTGAGGCCTTGGAGGCCAAAGCCAGGCAGGTTTCCTTATATGGAATAGTCCCCTGTACAAGCTTGATTCACAGTTCGTTATTAATATCCTACCAGTACCATGTTATTTTTTTTTTATTTCGTTAAAAGTTTGATAATGACGGTAACATTACACTAGGCCGCATGGTGATTTTGGGGAATGGACTTTCTAATTTTACAACTTGTTCGCGACTTCTTAGGTTCGCTGTTGGTCTACTGCATACGCTCCAATTATATTATAAATCTAGTGCAATTAATAACACAACTCAGTGCAACAGGCTATATAAGGAAATTTCTTTATTTCTTTATAAAAAAATAACAAAAGTCGGTATTTAAAAATAGTATGTACAAAGTGTATTTCTTGATGAATCAGTCTAGGTGATAAGACATAAATCATGTCTTACATTGTATGAAGCTATTTAAAAATGGTTGACATGTGAAAAGAGCAATACCCATACCTCAAAGCATGATGGGAGCTCTAGTTCTGTTAGTTGCCTAGCTGTTATTGGCCAAGTTTTGTGCTTTGCTTTTTGTTTGCTTCGTGTACTGGTCAGTGGTTTTTAAGCAGCCTAAACATATCTTTTGCGCCTTGCGTTAACCTTAGTGAATGTCAACCGTTCATGAAACAACTTTTTACTATAGAAAAAGTGTAAAATGGGTTAGTTACGCCAGGATCAGGAGAAAGCTTTTTCCGCTCAATAAACACGGATTTTACAATGTTTAACAAGACAAAAGTAAGCACCAACTTGCATCTTTTGTGACACACCATAGACACGTGACAACCCGGCCGTTATCAACTCGTCTGCTGTACGTAATTTCATAAGCGGTCGTCCACCACACTTAACTATTCGGTTGTTCCACCACTCGGTAATCTACATCTGCATATTATTGCTAAGCTCTCACCGGCCTCCCCAAAGTTGTTGCGAGCGAGGGTAATGTCCGACAATATGGAGAGCCAAAGCGAAAACCACTGGGACTTTTTAAATAGGCGAAAGAGAAGCAATGATAATTGGTGTACAACATAAGTTTCATACACAAGGTTTTTATACAAACTTTGATATGAAGAAGGAACAAGTAAAGTGGAAGATTCCGTCATTCTCAATATTTGTTAACACATGATCCAATGACACGCTCAACTTAGCAGTGTCGGTTTCAACACACCAAAAATAAGCTACGGCACACATGTAAAACTAAACGATGTTAACTATTCAGTGCATAATCTGCAATGTTGAGTTACTCGCAGAACGCAGTTACACAACAAACTTTACGACACAATAAACCAGAAAAACGAGTTATCGCATAGGTTGTTGGTCATTTGGAGCTTTGCTATAACCACTTTAAATCGATGTGACAGTCAAAAATATGAGATTTTTTGAAAAGAACGTTATGTGACTGCTAAACGGATGTCACTGACAATTTTCATCTTGTTCGTGAGACAATGTTCTTTGTCTGCTCACTGGAGCTGGGTAAGGCATTGTTCGATATACTCGTGCTGATTGGTAACCCCGCTGACCATACCCAGGGCTCGTGGGCGAGCTGGGTGAGACTGGGGCCCCTCCCAATGGGTTCATCATCTGTCCAATCATCTGATAGCTAGCTGGTGGTGATGACGTAACAGGCGACAGGTTTCTCCTCATTGGACCGATGTTATTGTTTCTCGGGTCGTAAGCTGCTGTAAAGGGAAAAGGAGTCCATTTTGTTTTGTTTTTTCGAATTGAACAGAGGCAGATGCATATTCTAGTTAAACCCCAAACCATTTTTTTGGATTTCATTCACACTGTCCACTCCCTACGCAAAAAATTCCTTAAATAGTTATACTATGTAAATTTCTGCTGATCAGCCAGCCATATACGAACCCCTTTTATCTTCCCCTCCATGCTGGTGTCGCCTTTGGATCACTGTTCACCCCACCTCTCCTTGTTGGTACTGCCTTACTGATTAACTAATATACATAAACACATAAAGTTGTATCATGTCAACGTTTACTCTCTCTCTCTCTCTCTCTCTCTCTCTCTCTCTCTCTCTCTCTCTCCGTCTAACACACATACACACACAAACTCCGTCTCTCTCTACCTCCTCTCTCTCTCCGGCCAACACATATACACACACAAACTCCCTCTCTCTCTTCCTCCATTCCAAGATAATTGATGATGTTATTGAAGGACCCCATCTCAACCTTGCTGGTTTCGCCCATAGATTGAGTATTAAAACACGTCGCATATACACACCTTGAAAGCTTTCAGGAGCCATATAACTGGGGCTCATAGTCGTGACCGGCGAACTAACTGGAGGCTCATTTCTTGCTGGCGTCATTTTCCCATGTCCTCTGGTGGGTCTGGCCGAGTTCGATGTCTGGTCCAGTTGCTTCATTACTTGAAAGACACTACAGAAAGGACGTTGGGGAAAGTGAAAATACGTTTCGGGGATAATATCAGGGCCGTAAGTAGCTTTGTAGGGGGAATGAAAACGATTGAGGCTCTAAAATGTTATTTCTGGCGATTTTGAAGCGGTATTTTTTGAAAAATCAAGGGAAACCATTTTGCTTGGGGACCAGTTGAGCCTCTAACACCCCGCAAGGACATCAGTTGTTGAAGACTCAAATAACCCAATTTAACTCCAGCTGTTGTTGGAGTCATCATTACTTTGCCGTTTGGCAATGATCACCGGTGGTGTCCAATTTGTCCAATATCCAAGCGGCTTATACATACTATATTTTGACACTTTATGACGTCACGGTGATGTTCATGTTACTTCTGTGTAGCAAAAGTGTCTGATTCTACATGCGCGAAGCACATGTCATAAATTGTAACACTTTATCATGGTTTGGTGAAACTTTAGCGGTTCTATAACCGGTTTACCGACGTTTGTAAATAGAATACAGTAAGCTACGTAACGTTTTTAACGGATTAGCAAACTGTACAAGTTTCACCGAAGCCTTGATATCCCGTGGAAACAATTAATGGAATGTTTGTAGTTTTCTAGGGTATTGTATGGCCGGCTATTTTCGAATGTAAGGTTTAGCTCTAACCTGGAACTGAACTAGCGCACTTACGGAATCTGAACATCTCGTACGAAAAGACAAATAACTGAGAATACTATGACGAAACATATTAAATTCAAGCGAGTTACAGATGGGTTCAAGAACATTGTGGGCAGGCCGAAATGAGACTTACCAATCGTCCGGATCACAATCTCGAAAGCCCTTAGCAAACGGATTACTAGCTATCTTCAGCTGCGTGATCTGTTGAAGAAACAAATTTCCATCTTGCTAAGATTGTTAAAACAGCTATTGTTTGATATAGTCAAACAAGTACTCAGGGTGCCTCCCTCTACTATGACCAAACAAGTTCTCAGGGTACCTTCCTCTACTATGACCAAACATGTATTCAGGGTGCCTCCCTCTACTATGACCAAACAAGTTCTCAG
>JAOBYE010722133.1:0-24989 GCA_025403585.1 Parazoanthus swiftii
GGTCTGAAATTGGGTCTGGATTTGGAGATGCAGGCGGCACACCCCCACCAAAAATTCCAAGGAGTACCCCCCCCCCCGGGCTCGAAATACTTTACTTTTAGCATTAGATTGCGTTTTACAAAAAAAATTAGTCGGTGAACTTCTTTTTTTATTTCATCAAAATTGTCTGCACATCAAAACGCACATTTGAGGAAATTTTCAAAACATTCTGTCAAGAGGTTTTGGCGCAACCTTAATAGTTAAAAAAGTTAAGGTGGCGCTAAAGCTTCTTGACAGATTTTTTTTTTGAATTTCCTTAAACTTGTGCTTTGATGTACAAACATTTTTGATGAAATAGAAATGGAAGTTCACTGGCTAATTTTTGTGTAAAATGCAATCTAATGCTAAACATAGGGTGCGTTTGAGACCCTGACAAATTGCCATGGAAACAGAATTTCCGGCGGTAGTACAAGGATTGATAAACTAAAACGTTGTTGTAACACCAGCAAACAAAAGCTGGTACGAATCCATCATGATGTTTGACAAAGCCTTTCATAAAGTTCAGTGGCACAGCAAAATGGAAAACGGGTTGGAGCCACCTTAAGCAGCCAGAGCACGAACGTCAACGAAGACTGTTGCTGTTTTATCAACTTTCCGTTTTCCACATTTTTGGCTTCTTTATGAAAAAATAAAACTCTATTTTTAAAGCACCACGAAGGTGGCCAGCTGGTTACATTCCCACGTGTAGTCATTGTATTCTGTAGTTAAGAAGCGTTCTCGTTGGCATTTGCGTCCTTGTTGATTGAGCTCCCTAATCAGTTTTGCTCTCAATAGCAGCGTTTATTCGGGGGCGGCGGTTAGTCGAGTAACTATACGGTATTCCAATATGAGCACCGGCCTCCGCTCTTAACACTTTTCCCACCCCACCCATCCTAACAGCAAGAATGCTACACTACTGCCAGTTGCCCTAAGCGTGATATTTGTGTCACCATCACTATCAATTAGTATCACTTTCCATTGCTGTCACAGTGCTGATAGCGTGATATTGGTGTCCCCTTCACCATTACACAAGCGTCATTCTTGAACACTGTGATACACTGTCAGTTATTGGTGTCACCTTCATTGTCATGCACGCTAGAGTCACTCTCCATCGATAACAGTTGCCCTCAGTCGCTCAGTGTGATATTGGGGTTGCCATTACTGTCACACCAGCGTCATCCTCCATCGTGTTGCCATGTGGTATCGCTCTAGTGTCATTTTCCATCGCTGTCACTCCAGTGTCAGTTGCCCTGTGCGATACTTGTGTCACAATCACTGTAACGCTAGTGTCACTCTCCATCGCTGTCACATCACTACCAGTTGCCATTAGCGTGACACTGGTGTTACTTTCACTTTTCACAAGTGTTATTCTCCTTCGCTGTCACATCATAATCAGTTGCCCTCAGCATGATATTTGCGTCACCATCATTGTCACATTAGTATCACTCTCCACCGCTCTCACAGTGCTGTCAGATGCTGACAGTATAATGTTGGTGTCACCTTCACTATTAAACAAGCATCACTCTTCAACGCTGTCAAAGCGCTGTCAGTTATTGGCGTTGCCATAACTGTCACGCGAGAGTCACTCTCAATCGCTTACAGTTGCCGTCAGTATGATATTGGTGTTACCATAACTCCATCGTATTACCATGTGATATCGCACTAGTGTCATTCTCCATCGCTGACACAAACTTGTCAGATGTTATCAGTGTTGTATTTGTGTCATCATCACTGTCACATTAGTATTACTCTCCATTACTATCATAGTGCTGTCAGATGCCGACAGTGTGATAGTGGTGTCCACTTCACTATTACCCAAGCATCACTCTTCAACGCTGTCACAGCGCTGTCAGTTATTGGCGTTACCATTGCTGTCACACCAGTGTCATTCTCCATCGCTGTCACACTGTTGTCAAAAGCAATCAGTGTTGTATTGGTGTCACTATCACTGTCGCACTCGTATCAGTTATTTATTTTTTTTGCAATGGTTTTTGTGTCTAGGTGAGCTGTTCTTGCGGGACACACAAACGGTTTGTTCAAACACCCACAGTACCCACAACTTCAGAAGATTGGATATTTGCTTAGAACTTTTCCATGACGTCGAATGACAGCTGACGGTGCATGACCATAATAAATCTGAAACGTTTAACTCAGCTCATTAATTACCTGGTATGCTCACAGAGCACAAGTTTCCCCCCACCCCAACAAACACAATTTTTCTTTGAAAAATATCAACAGATTTCAGTGAAATCACTGAGTTGAAAGAAAAATATTTACAAATAAGGAAATATCTCTCAAATGGAACTCAGACACCATGCTGTGATGAAAACGATTTAACTGCAGAAAAACTATCTATAAACTGTTTTTGTCTGCGTCGCGTTTCCATGTTCTACTAGACTCATTTGCTTTTCTTGTAACTCAGTACTGCCAACTATTTTGAGTTCCAGGGCGGGGGTAGATCAAAATTTATGACTTGTGGCAATCTGAGTTGCAGCATTTTTAGATTTTGCGAGAACAAGTTGGTCTATAGAAAGCCGCATTTTCCGAGTCGTTGATTCTCGTTTGTAAACACTTTCTTGGCTGGTGACGTGTCATTAAAAACGTTCCATCGGAAACCTGTAAAGAAGCAGTTATATCTATGCGCGCCATTGCGTTAAGTTCAAGACTTTAAACACACAAATTTGAAAATTTTGTTTAGTGTTGGTAGCGTATGGCCCTTTTCTTGCTCATGGTGTCCTTCCCACTTCCGTCGGGAAGTAACTTACTCCTTCAGGCAAAGTTTTTCTGTTGTCCTCCCACCGGAAAGTAAAACAAAGATGCATGCAAATAATCGCCTACATTACGACATATTTTTTGTCTTTGTTTGAAACTGCAGTGGAATGAATCCGCGGCCGAATTTAGCATTTAAGGTGGCAATGTGGTTCACAAAAATCTCAAGTTTCTTTTGCGAAACTAACCAAACAAAAACAATTTTTAACACTGAAAGCGTTTCCTAATGAAATACTCTTGTTAAGTTCAGTCTATGTTAGCCTTTTCCATGTTATATTCTCAAGAGAATCGTCAAAGTATAGATGCCTGCTGCTCGTGACCATATTTTATTTAAGCATTCGAACTTTTTTTTCCTTTAAACTTAATTAAAAACCTTCACGCTTAAATTGTTTCACATTGTTGTGTTGAACTTACTCAACTGTGGCAAATCAAGAAGCATTGCAGTGCATCTTATGTTGTGTTGTCGCAACGTTTTTACTTCTCTTTGGGAGATGTAGGATCGGCTTAACTCAAAAGTTAGAGGCCAAAAGAAAAATTGTATTGTTACATCAACGATCGGATGCTAGTTTGGGGAACATATCCGACCAGCCTCGTCCTTCATGCTTTACGGTAAAATACACTGCCTTTTGTTAATGACGTACAAAAAACTGTTATGAAAAGTTAGACTGATTCAGAGTTTAGAAGTACAATTGAAAAAATGCTAAGTTACGTGATAAATGAACAATACAATGAGAACTGACCAATAGGGATCCAACAGATATCCACTATCATAAACATTTCTTACAATGATTGACAAGACGTGACTGACCTAAAAAGAGAAAAACGCAGTGCATGAAAAAGTTAGTTCAGTCGCTTCCAAATTGTATAAAGGGGAAGAGGGTTGCGTCTTATTTTGGTTTTCCGTTGGCGAAAAGCTGTGACATTGCGAAGGAATTGGGACAAGCAAACCAAGTGAGTCAAGCACTAACTTAGCACTCACTGCTCTTCGTTTGTAATTCTTTGTTTCCCCTTTGGCAAAACTTTGCCGAGGCTCCAGATACTCGTATATAGCTAACAATGGTCAATGCATGCTTCATAGACGACACTATATTTAACAAGCGAAGTTTGCTTCTTTGTTTACAAGCTGTGTAAAGAACTATCCACTGTTAGTCTTGTGACATTTGGGACTGAATTACTGCTATGCAGTATGCTGAAGTTTTGGTTTTTAGACTATTCTTGAAATATGGATAACCAACTGGCATAAAGGTAAAGTTTTCAACAATTCTTTAACGAGCACAGACGATACTTTCTATGGAATTATTTATAGCTGCGACCCATCCAAAATAGCGGCAGGTTTCAATTGAGGTTTCATTAACTGTCAGGAAATGAATACTTTATGTTGGCCAAAAGAAGATGAGTTGGAAATCCGGCTTCAATGCTATATTAGGAAATCAATAAAAAAAACTCACCTATGATTCAGGCTTGTAACCATTCGGTTTTAATAATTATTTGACTGAAACCAAAATAGTTTGGCTGTACTGAAATATACCAGAAGTAAAAGAACATAAACGACCTTTTAGCTCTAAATACTTTATTATTGGTGAATCTGGTTTACATAACTAACAGTGCACAGTTCACTTATAGAGATTTTGGGGTGCGCTTTCTTATCCGATTTGAATACATGCCAAAGTTAACTCATAAAGTTCCGCTAAAATGACTGCAATGATTATTGCGTGTTTGGCCCAAATGAAATTTGATAATAAACTGTTCTGGTCATTGTGTTCTAATACAATCTTCCTCTTTTTCCTGCATTATCTTAAGAAGCAGGAAACGACTTGAAAGCGCACCTATCACAGAGACTAAGGACGAAAGTTAACGTGCAAGACACTTTAAAGACGTACCTATCAACCGAAAAATGCGAATTACGGAAGCAGTTCTGGCACTTAAACATACTGCCCGTCTGCTTTAGCTGATTTGTATGCCGGAAAAGGTGTATCACGCTTCGAGGAACCAAACTTCCGCGAGGAGGAGAGATATATTCATCAGTACAAAGATTAACTCTAGCATAACTCTGATAGGTTGATTGGTCGAGTTTGTAACTTGCACTCGAAAATCGAGTAACATTTTAAGTCTCAAAAAGACTATTCAAATGAGACTCTTATATTTAAAGACCAAACAATTCAATTAACTATTTACACTTGTAATTTACCTGTGCCTTTTTTTGTCTCAAAGGCTAAAAACAAAAGCTGCACTTTTATTAAGAAGTGTGAACGTTTCAGTGAATTGAGAACCGTTGGATAGCAATAGGCGGGAAGTGAGGAATAGTTAAGACACTGTAAAGACGTAAAACACGAATGACTTACTCCAGGGCGGAAGAAAGCGAGCTCATTTGCTCTTGCGTGATGTGCAATGTGCGGTGGAATGGGGCGCAGATTGCTCGGGTCGAGCTGGCAGGTTAAAACAAGTCTTCGAGACACCAGTCCAGAAGTTAAACTGTTTCTGGTGAACGGAAAGGTATTTTTAGTTGGATGTGTGTATTGGTCATCCGTAGATATTTTGCAAACTCCAAGAAGTGGATTGCAGGATCACTGCTAAAAAAAGCTCCGTTAAATCGAACTACTTCGAGTCTGGTTGTTCCAATTTACTTGCGCACGTTACAAACTTAAAGTTTTTATTCGTCCTAAAGCTGCTAAAAGGGCCTTTTTTGTAATTCCAACAATTAATTTATAGTTATCGCTTTTCAACTTTGGCTTTGACATTTTCTTAACTTTTTGAGTTAGAGGTCAGAATTTTGTTCCGAATGTCAGACCGAAACAACTTGAAAAGCACATTCTTAGCGGATTCTGGCAGCACTTGGCTTTCAAGTTTCAAAACCCTGCAGGGCAAATTTCTATTGGAAACAAATGCGACGATGAACGAATTTTTGCCACAACAGACCTTGTTCGGGATTTACGAAACTCAAAATTTCATGATAACACCCCGTTCACCAATAACTTAACTCGGGGTTGACTTAAGTGCCATACATTAACACGGAAACACCAAGGAGTCGATAGACCTTGCCCAATAGTGCTCATTTTTAGAAACTGTGTTTTATGCTACTAAATTATCAAAAGCTATACCTTATTTCTACAGATATTAAAATGAGATGGAAAAGGCAACTTTGAAGTGTGAAAAACGACATCTTTTTACATTTAATTTACAACTTATGATTACCATTAACTACAATTTATTTTGCATGTTCAGTTCAGTTCAGTTTATTTCTTTGCCCGTGTTTCATACATTTCATAAAAATATTTTATATTAGATAAATATGGTACAATTAAATAAATGGACAGCAGTCAGATTTATACATTAAAAAACACTGGGCGAGGAGGCTCATAAAGAAACCATAAAGGCTTATTTGGGTTATGGTCTCCTCACTTACTAGAACTGGATTAACTTTTGTCGACGTACAGATATATCTTAGTTTTGAATGTTATGTAAGCGTAAGCAAAGCAAGCACACTGAAGCAAACAAACACAGGGACAGTACAACAGCAAAGCGCAGAGGAGCTCGTCTGGAAAATACTCAACTTAGAAGGAACAATCTCAATTTAGATTTAAGAGTGTATAGCTCTGTCCAGCACATAAAAACTTGCCAATTAAGAACGCATCAATATTATCCACTGGATGAAGTTATCCACTTTTTGAACAACCGGGCTAAGGACGTTAATAAAGCGGTCAATACGAATCAAGAAACGGTCAATACGAGTCGAGAATAGTCAAATAACATGAACGAGGAAGTGCGAGAACCTACAAATACTTCTATGGCACGTTCGGGGATTTGAAAAATTAAAGTTAATTAAGAAAGTCAAGCTCGCAGCAGGTATTGTAAATACTGGCCCTCCCCGACTCATATTGACCCTTCCCCGTTCCCGGTTTTAGTAACGTCCTTTGTTACGGGGCTCTTTTGCCTGGTTTTTCCTTTTTCTAGCTGCCAACTCACAATGGATGGGAAGAGAATGAACAGAAACCAAAACCATTCCCAAGGACAGCTTTCCAAACAGAGAGCGGCCATAAAAACTGAAAAGAACAACTTCCTATTCAGCGAGGAAGTCATACAAATGTGCTTGTATGGTAAAAGGAAGATGAGAATCCTCACGCCAACGGAGGTGCAAAATAACAACAGAAGAAAATGCTGCTCACAAAAAGATGTAGAAGGGAGCTGCACTAACAAAGTCGTTGGAGGTACTTCATAGCAGCAATGTTTTATTACACCCCAAAGTTGAAGTATATGCTGTTTCAGTCTTTTAAGACGTTAACTAATCACAAGGCAAACCCGGCCCGAGTAAGGCTATTAATATAGCCTCTTGTCTTTAGATAACATTATCTCTAGACCTCTTTCAATTGCGCTCTGGCGCTGGCTACGAGGAGGCAAACCAAAAATTGGGAAAATTGTAAAGATAAATACCTCTTATTAGCCGAGGTAACCGCGAAGCGCGCGGGCCATGAAAACAAGGAAGGAAAAAACGAGGATCTATAATTAGCCATACGGACCGAGCAAACGAAGATACTAAGATGTTAATTATATGGCTTTGTTGATTATTTGAAGCAAGTGAGGCTGTAAAGACAGCCGCTCCAGAGCTAGAGGTTCGTACGGCTACTTACGGACCTCAAATTGACAAATCACAGCACGCGAAATCAGTCAGCCATATAATAATGGCATTTATTGAAATCTTCTATGTTTACACCAGTGTAAGTCCAATAAGTATATAACTGTAACTAAGTATTTAATGCGAAAGAAAAACGAATACAATGTGTAAATGTTAATACATCTTCCACTTGCTTCTACTTCTTTTTGTAGTGCAGGTAAAGTGAACTGCAAATCCTGGTTGTAAGCTGAAATAACGCCAGGACACTCCGAGTGTATGTCGATAGTGCACGCTCTCCGGAGAACTAGAGAATAGCGTTTCTTCGTAGATCAATTTATATAAAGATCAATTTTCCTTCGAGTCCGATACCAATTTACACCCTGTCAAACCCATTTAAAACCTCGAGCTCTCACAGGTTTTGTTAGTCAAGTAGTGCAGAAGATTGCCAAGCTTGCAAGCATGCGAAAGTGATATTTACGCAGTAGTCAAGTTTCATATTCGCTGATTACAATGCCTACATTTTCACAGCGTTAACCTCGACTCAATGCTAAATATTTACAGGTATTCATATGTGAGCTATTTACAACTCTGTGTATTGTTGGAAGCTTGGTATTATCAACATCAAGTCGAGGCTAACGCTGTAGAAATGAGTCTATGGTCATTGCAGTCAGCGGTAACTGGGAATACCAAAATGGACTATTATTTTATAGTCCAAGAATTACTAGAGATAATCTCATTTGATGAAATGCTCACGAGTTCCCTAATTCCTCATATATTTCAATGTGATCCTTTTGAAGAGAACGATAAAGGTTCCAGTCACTGTAATGCCACCAAGTTCTCACAACAAAAGTTGAGCCACGCAGTGGAGTCGATACCAGACGAAGTAGAGTTGTGTACGTCAAGTACCTCGGATGAGTATTATGGGATATGTGCCAAGAGGCACCTCCCTGCGGGCACGTGGATTGGACCGTACGAAGGTACAAGGGTGAAAACTGACAACATCGCACCAGAAATCGACACAACGTTTTTGTGGGAGGTAAATACACCAAAGCGGGTTTTAGTCACCGGGATTTGTGAATTTACATTTTTACTTTTACACGGCAGTACAAAATAAATGAGTTCGCTAATAAAAAGAAATTATTGAAAAATATATTTTTGAATTTCTGATTACTTTTGAAACATGCTGCAATTCTGATTACTTCGTTAGAGAAATGTTTGTTTTACTTGGAAGGTTAAAGGGGCTGTGTCACAATACTGAAAAAAGTTATATACTGAAAGTACTAATTTTTGCAAGTTAAGGACAAATAATTATTACCAAATAAGAAAGTGGAGTATGATTCATTAAATTTGGTTTCTTGTTGGGATGAACAGGATCAAGTTTAGCCAAAAGGTAGAATATTTTTGTTTTGATGTCGACTCTCAAATTATTGCAACTACTTTTGTTGTTTCGCCACATCCCTTAATGTTTTGTTACATGTGCGTCGAGATAATTTTTTCCAACTTCAAAAACATTTCCTATTAATATTGATGAAATACTAAAAACTGCCACGACACAGCCCCTTATCCATTGATTGTTGAATTGTTAAATGATGGAAGGATAGATGAATGGATTGAGTAGTTGATTGATTATTCATTTGTTTAATAATGGAAGGATAGATGGATGGATTAAATAATTGATTGATAATCTCGATTCATCGATTGACTGACCGACTGATTAATTGAGATGGATTCCAAGAGTGAGGGATGGGGTTCGGGCTTGGCAATTTCTTCTGCGTTTCTTCTTCTAAATTTCCTAGCAAAATTCCTGAAATGGGGTTAGAGTTCAACGCAGCATTGAGCTCGGCTTTGACCCTCGTACGAGACCTATGCCGTCAAAACATTTTTTTTATTTATGGCCACAGATCTACAAAGATGGCCAGCTAAGTCACTTCATTGACGGTAGTGACGAAGACAAGTCAAGCTGGATGCGCTTCATTTGCTGTGCCCGCAACAAGGAGGAACAAAACCTCTGTGCAATCCAGTACGATGATAACATCTTCTATCGGGCTTTCAAGGACATCACTGTGGGCACCGAGATGTTGGTTTGGTACGACGAGAGCTACCTTCAGTACATTGGGATTCCTTTGCAATGGCAGGAAACAAAACCTTCTACAAAAGGTGGGTTAGCCAAACCCTTTCCGGTTTGAAATTCCGTAAATTTCGATGTCAAATGGAAAGGTTACCGTTAAATTAATCTCCCGAAAAATTTAGGCGTGGCCCAATGTAGATATATACTGGGGGCCACCGGTGAAAAAACTAAAATAGTGAAACAATGATTAAACAATAATATAAAAAGGCAGACTTAATAGTTATTTATCTGAATCTATACATATATTTGGCAGCGAGGTCCTTAAAGTTGTTAAATCAAACACATCGTTCCATACTGGTGCGGTTCTGACGAGACATGAATAATGCAAAGCTGGACTTTCCAAAAATGCTCCTTCACAGCTATGGCTTTGAATAAGATCGAGCCGTGTAATATTTGTACAACTTTGGTAAGCGGTGAAATAGATTACTCATTTTGAATATTGTAGCAGTATACTAACAATTTAGATAAACTGCAATAAAAAAGATTTATATTTACAGAAGTTCAAGTACAAGCGCCAAGACCAATACCTGTAGAGTGCATTTTCCCGTCCGTTTGTCCTACAGAGCCCGTCATCGTCCCTCAAACCATGACTGTAACTCAAAGAACAGCCAAGGACATCACTACAGAATCAATCGTCCCTCAAACTATGGCCGCATCTCCAAGATCAACCAACTGCTTACCTGTAGAACCTTTTAACATCCCCCGTCCATTGCCCATTTCTCGAAGGACATCCAAAACCTTCACTGGACAGCCTACCACCTCTCAAACAGAAACGATGACCGGGTTTGCAAGAACTGCCGATACCTTTCCTGTAACTAAAAACTTTCACAATGAAAACATCAGTCCGCAGGAGAACTTTATAAAATCCCACCAAAATGTTCAACAGACGGTAACATATTCAGCTGAGTCGAAACACGAAAACCAGACCAGCTTCAAAGAATGCGATCTGCACCCGCTAAGCTCTGTAAACTTTCAGTTGCCGGCGAGTCTTTCCTTTGAGCAGGATGTTTTACTAGCAACGAAACTGGAAGACCCTGATAAAGGTTACAGCGGAGCGCAACAAGTCTTGAACACTACAAATTCAGAAAGAGGACTTCCTTTCTCAGATGTTAAACCCACAACCATACAGCAATCAGAGTACAATTCCCATGACTATAACTTCAATAACACGTCAACAACAAAATCACTTCAGTGTCCAGTGGCAAGTTCTAAAGAATACAAACCACCTCCTCCTCCTCTCAGTTCTGATCATTCTCCTTCACCATCTTTCATCACACAACAATCTCTGGAGAAAAATTCAAGTGGTTCAAGGAAAGGTTCTTTAGGAGAATGTCCTGATTGGAGAGAACAGATCCAAACACTGGAACCACACATGCCCACTAGTCCAAACAGTACAACAAACGAGTTCAACACCTCGTGGCGTTGCAAGCAGTGTTTAAAAACGTTCACTCAGCGCGCGACACTACAGATGCATGTCTGTCCCCAGCAACCAGATAAACCGTATCAGTGTGGACACTGCACGCGCTCCTTCTCTCACCCGGAAGAGTTAAGGATACACGTTGAAACGCACGTTAGTGACAAACCGTATCGGTGTGGGTTCTGTTCACGGACCTTTGCCGGTGCCACCACACTTAACAATCACATGCGCACCCACACCGGCAGCAAGCCTTACTCCTGCAAGAAATGCGGAAAAACGTTCCTGAAAGCGGCGCAGCTTGCCAGACACAAGCGCGCACTACCTGGTGAATGTCGTGTGACCCAGTCAGTGTAGACGCGGCGAAAACAAAAGCTCGAGTTCTAAGTTATAACGGTTTTCTTGTTTGTCTTTGGCCCCAATTGTACGATCCAGGTTTTACGGGGCGTCCAGTTTGTCGAGATCTCGTAATCTCCAATGAACACAGTAACTAAAGTGAGGTCGATGCTAGACATATGAGAAACGGGCCAGCTTTGCTTGCCGTGGCCCTGCATGGCAATGCCCAGCCAGATCCCAGCTAGCCATGCAATCACGAGCAGAGTTGGGGGCGGGCTCGTTTTTTTCTTGAAACAGGAGCCTGGTCATCATTAAAGGGGTCTAGAAGATACGTGTTTAATCGCTTTAATGTGTGAAAATTGAGGATATGAATTTCCAAGAATTTACCTCAGTAGGCAGGGTCCAACGTAAGTTGAGTACCCGGTACCCCCTCTCCCGGGTGTTTCAGGTTTGATACTCAAGTAAATTAGTAAGTAAAGTTCCTATTTATCGCACGGACACAAAACATCAATAGAGTGGTTAGGCCTGCGCTAAGAACTCACGACCTTAGGATATGACTGGGAAGGCACGCTAACTTGACTCGACTACTGATCCGCCCAACAAACATGTCGTGTTTGGGGCAGACAAGGATAACAGGCTCAAAAAAGTAAATATTAGGTGCAATATTAAAAAATGAGTGTTTGCACTCATCGAAGTAATGGTAACATGGTATAATCTCATAACTGACAGTGGTTGTTCAACCCAAATGATGGGTCCAAGACGTTCCATAACACATGCAACGTTATTTACGTAACACAGTTATTTCACATTCAATTTTTCAAAGCTGCTATTCAGCAATTGCAGAACTGAAAAAAGTGCATACACAACTTGTTTTCCTTTTAACTCCCACATCTCATTTTGATTCAGTTTACAAGTAGATTTACTTTCGCTAAAATGAAATGTAATAGTGGGCTGGTGTCTCGTTTCGTTAGATACGGAGTATGTTTTAAAAGATTTGAACTACGACACAAAATAAACATTTGCGTTCTATATTACCATAACATATTATGCTTGATACGCTTCTCCGTCATTTTATCGGCGGAAAAATTACATTCGCTTTTTACTGAAAATCCGTCTTTTTTTGTCCTTGTCTGATGAAAGTGCTCAGTTTAACCATCTTCTCTCGAAAATTTTTTAATAATCATCTTCGTTTCTCTAAATAAGCTAGCTGCCGAAAGGGAAGGCGAGGGGAGGGAGGAGGGGCTGAAACTGCAAGATGGTGAGAAAACGTCAACAAGCCGAAGAATTATTCGTCAAACACTTCAACCAGTTATACTCAAGAGTTTTAGAGTTGGAGTGACGATCTTTCTCAGTTACTGTTAACCTTTTAACATTGGGGAAAGTTGACTTAATAAGGAACTGAGCTCTAAAAGGATGTTTACATGGTGCTCACTGACTGCTGATAACAAAATTCCAGGAGTTTTCCAGGAGTTCTCCAGGGTAAAAAATTTATTTTTCAAGGACCCAACCCCAAAATCTCAAGTAATTTCTTCAGCTTTCCGGTCGAAGCGAAATGGGACAAAAATAACCCAAATCCCCAGAAAAAAATTCCTGAAATTGAGTCTCGATAAAATACAAAATGCTTCTAAAATACAGATGCTTCCACAGCCGGGTTTTGGTTTGTTTATAAAATTGTTGAAAGTTTATCCACAAAAATTCAGGAGTTTTCCAGGAGTACAGGTAAATTATCTGTTTTTCCAGGAGTTTTCCAGGGCCCTAGAAGAAATTTTTAAAATTCCAGGAGTTTTCCAGGAGTAGTGAGCACCATGTGTGTACGTTTAGCGAAGGAAAGTTAAAACAACAAAATACACTCACTTTTCCGTCGGAAAAATTAAAGAGCAACCTTCTACTGGTGGATCCCAGGTGGTTTCATCGAAAACAGTGGTTTTCAATATTGTATATATAAACAAAACTGCGCTCAAATTGTGCCTAAATACCTCTTATTAGCCGAGTGCGAGGTCCGTACGGCAAGTCAGTTATGGACCGAGTTTTTTTCCTTCCTTTTATGGCCCTAGCGCGAAGGAAAAAACGAGGATCCATAACTTGCCGTCGGACCGAGCAAATGAGGCTAATAAGATTTTTATTGTATGGCTTTTTGATTATTTGAAGCGAGGCTGTTAATGACTGTCGCTCCAGAACTACAGCTCCGTAAGGCTATTTACGGACCTGAAATTGACCAATCACAGCACGCGATATCAGTCAGCCATATAATAATGATACACATTGCACCTTCAGAATCTCAATTCTTCAGGTGGAGCGTGTCCAGTGATCCCCCATGGAACTGCCCTAGTTTGTCTTTGAGTTGGCCGTTTTGTTTACTGCCACCCCCCTTCCCCCTTCAAATGTCTAGATATATCGATCCACTCCTGATTTGTTTCATAAATTATTCAAAAGTCTAAAATACTAAATTAGCACTGACTGTACTAAAACGGACTTGTTCGTTTTGACCAAAAATTCAGCAAAGTATGTCAAACACACTAAGAATACTAACACACGCCAAAAATCAGAACAATCAGTGAGACAGTTTGTGAATGCAGCAAAACTGAAGTATTAATGATATATATTTGTTCACGGCTATATTTTGTTTTTCCTTTCTCAAGCATCTAGAATATTATTAGTTTGCAAAGACGAAATAATCGGCTAACCGCCGAGACAAATTTACAGCGAAATACATGTACAGTCTGTGGTAATGCTGCGCAATAGATCTTTATGGTTACATAATTTTTAAGGTTAGGGGCATATTTTCCAAAGAAGTTGCGCTTGGATTGAATAAATGTATATAGGCTTACTGATCCGTCCTGAGAGGTTTATAAACTGTGGGGCTCTATCGACTTCCTTTATTTTAACCAATAATCAATATGGTTATAATTAGTAAGATTTACAGTATAGCCAAATATTTATTGCTTATGATCAATACTTTCACGGAGTCAAACGAAAATTCTATTTTAAAAGAAGAAGCGAAACTCTTGAAACACGAGTTTCCGCGAGGCCCAGGAACTATTTAATTACAAGGCTAAACAACTATATATAGACTACGAGTAGGCCCTATTTTCCCTCCTGAATTCGTCGAGCTTCGGAAGGAAATCGCGAAAGACGGCGCGCTTCTAGTCCCAGTTTCCGCGCGTCGTCTTTCACGATTTCTTTTCCGCAGCTCGAAGAATTCAAGAAGAAAAGCAGGGACTGCTCTAGTCTAAATAACTATAAATCAAACACAGCCGTACCGCAAATAAGTACTAAAGCCAGTCTAAAACAAATCTAAGCAATCTTCCTACCAGAAAAAGAATGGACTGACAAAAAAAGTCCATGCACTACAGTCGGCTTCCCGTATATTGGTCGTCCTACTTTCTGCGGAAGCATAAACTCTTTCTTTCATGAAAACTCTTGTCGACATCCTATAATCCGCACAACAAAATGCCCACTATCCGAGCTAATTACAGATCTCTAGCATGACTGGGGTTTTATTGGCCACAGGAAAAGGTAGTGACTATAGCTACCAATACCATCACATGAGTACTCAGAATAAGGGTTACCAGATGTAAACGCCAATAAACTTGTTATCATCATCATCATTATATCTGTTCCCGATGGGAGTAACAAAGCAGACTTTTTAATGCAAGAAAATGGCGCAATCAAACAAAACCTTGAAGATGACTTTCAGTCGAAAATGTTTTTTCAAAAAAACTCAAGAGTCAAGATAAAGTCCATAAAACTTATTACAAGTATACTGAGGTAAGTTTCATACTAAACCCAAACGCCGAATAAACTATGTCTAAAAAACACCAATAAACTGTTTTTTTCCCAAGAAAACATAAACAGTGGCTGTTGTACATGACTGCATATTACTTCTTTAGGAAACAAGGTCCAACCTGAATATTTTACGTCCATCAGTTATGACGTGTTCTTGCAAGTTTTAACATGGCAATGTTATCAAATTAAGAAAAAGCATTTCTAATGAAGAAATATTTGAAAAATAAAACATGAAATAAAAATGGATATTGTACTGTCAAATCTATGCTATAGAAATATTTTAATGTTAAGATATATGAAGGTCGCTCAAACATCTGACAAACGTTTTTGACAAAACTATACTGCAATTTACTGGAAAAAACGCCCAACACTGATGCAGAAGACATACAGTCGTCATAGGGATTGTGGTACATCATCATAAATTAAAAAGAATCAAATCTTAATCTCCTGGGAAGATTTTAAAGTATAAAACAATTGTCAGAAAACACACGTAGTCATCCAGAAGGGATCCAAAGTGATATGCTAATCTTTGTGGTGAAAACTCCTGACCAACTTCGTGACAATCGACACGATTTCCGAGTTTGTTGTTTAGTTTCCCCATATACATACTCATTGACTCCAAACTCGTAAATATAAGTACTTCGATATTTGATCTTCAGAGAGATGAACAAAAGCAATGACTTTACAAAAAAGTTTTTTTTTGAAGTAAACGGCGCTTTAATTTCTTCAGTTCAAATATTAAATGTCGTATTCAAAAGAAAACCCAACTCAATTGTACTGCTTGAGGTTTTAAGTATTTTTTAATTAGGTGGCGATATAAACTATTTTAAAAACTATCTCGACGAGAGCAGATCGAAAGAGTAAGAAAAACAAGTCTCGTTTTTGAAAGTTTTTTCTTGCTAAAAATCCCCATTCTGGCCGCAGCGCAGAGGCAAGACAGATGTTGACAGTTCAAGAATTCACCAATAAGGTGGCGAGAATAAATAGTTCCGGTTCAATTAGGTCAGAGCCCTTGTAACGGATGCGTGGTCGTACTCATAAATAATACACTCAAAGAAAGGCCCGAGCCTGGCGGGCAACGAATCTGATCTCAGTTTAACAAGTTCAAAATTACCCAGTTTAACTCTTTCTCGGAGCGACCACAGACAGACATTTAGGAATGATATAATATAAGGGATTGAGTTAAACGGAGAAGATTCAAAATTTATTTGAATCTGAAGATACGGAGTGAAACTTATTAACAACAAAGCGTTATTCCGTTCCGTGTGGATTCACCAGGGTGAAATGGACAACACAAACTGCATTCTGTTTCTTCTACTCGCTGGTATATTCGTACAGGCAAAGACAGAGTCCTATGAATACTATGCCAACTTGGTGAATCAGTACCTGAACGACTTACCACTAGAAAGGAAAGATAATGTACCAAATGAACGGAGAGTTGATCTCAGAATGCCAAACGTTCGCCCACAAAAGGTAAGAGCTGCTGTTTAAATATTGCCATGTTCATACATTTCAACAAACCCAGGCCATCATAACTCGTAGAGGCAAAACTCATAAAAGAATTCTTTACAAGAAGCCATTTTAGAAAGGATTTATAACTACCTTTTCAATCAGTATGTTCGAGTTCAAACAGTTTTTTCTTCATTCTTCAATAAACCTAGCCATGATCTGTGTTGACTATAGTCTACAGTTTGGCGATTCGAAGTAGACTGACATCTTAATGAACTCCCACAGTATGTGAGATATAAACTATTTCAAAGGAAATTAAAGTTAGTTTCAGTTTTTCCGAAACTGTTGTATGGGTAACAAACTAAAGTCGGCCACTATTTTACATTAGAAATCGGGAAAGAATTTTCCTCGAAACACGTTTTTTTTCCTGTACTGACAGCTGTTTCATACATGTACATCTGATAAGATCGAAGGAAAAATGTCGAGAATGAGAAAAAACCTTTTTTGAAGCCTGCATTGAATTGGGTTAAAGAGAGACGTGTCAGTTATATTTTATTGCCAAACGTCCTCACCAGAACTGAAATACATAATGATAATCTTCTTCGATAAAACCGAGAATATTTCGAAAGCTTCAAGCAATTTCAAATCTTATGCAAATTCAAAATTTATTGTTTGGTTTATCGTGACGTCCACACACACCTGCCTTCATTTGCGTTTGTTTGACTGATTGTTTCGTGGATTGAGTTCTGTGCTTTTTATTGTATTTGAGCATTATGTTTATCGGGTGATTTGAATGGCGACGTCAGAGGTCCTTTACAAACCAAGAATATAGCTGCATTTCATTCAAAAGGCAACTATCGAAAGTATGACAAACAACATTTATAATAATAATTTATAATAATAATTATATCAGTTTCTGATGTTTCTATTTAAAGTAAACTTAGCCTCAAGCCCAGTACGAGAGCAAAAGATTAAAAACTAAATAGAAATTCTGGACAGAATATTTAACCTAAGTGACTTCTGTTGTCCACAATTTCGTTTGTTTGTCACCTCCTCTTTGTTTTGTAATGAAACAACACACAATTATCGCAATTTCTTTCAAAAAGAGTTGTCAATTTTTTTTAAAAATTTCGTCGACAGCAATCTGAATAACTAATATCTGTATTAGTACTGTATTTATACATACAGAATATTCTTATGTGGCTGAGAATGTTTTTTTCCTTTTTTCCCACCTTTTTCCCACCTAAAATGTTTGTATTTACTCTTTTTAGATCAAATCTGGTTTTCTGCTTTTAAGCGTTATACTGACTCCAAAATGTACCTATAAATGTTGCCGATAAATCTTACGAACGCTGAAAGAAGAAATTTGCACTGAAACTACACTTACTTATGAATTAGATTTTTAGGAACTCAGTTGCGGTTAAGTATTTGACTTTAGAAAGCCGTTTTGAGATGGTTTGTCCTTATTCCAACATATTTTATAACACGTCTTAGCTGTCACTGTCACTTAAATACCAGTCAACAAGAAATTTAAGTTGCTTTTAAACTAACTAAAATTGTACACGAATGCATTTAACTATTTTGGGTTCGCTAGTTAGTGTACTTATAATCACGTTACATAAATTGGAGCAAATAATAATGCCGATAGCTATCCACAGCTATTTTACCATTTTTTCCCGGGACATATGTTGTGTAGATAATGTACAAATAACAGCGTCAACAGCAAAAATAATAATATGTAAAGAAAAGAGATCAAGAGTGTTTTTGCATGTATAATTATGTTTGTGTATTAGAATTCTCATTTTTAAATCTGAAAAAGATTTTGATTGAAGATGCCAGTCAGAAGCTTCAGACAGTTATTTATATTTCATGGATATAAACACAGCATTATTTCAAGCAGTTTTCCTTTTGATGCGGTTAACGTTGTTGTACACAACTTTTTAAAATCATGATAGACAATATGAATATGGGTTACACAGTACTTATGGAAAGATATATGGACTGCTGTTTAGTTTTTTTAACCCATTCGAAGTCTGTCTGTGACTATTTCAACTTGGTTATAACATTTTAAAGGACAGTATAATGCCAGAGTCTACATAGTAAATAATTGATACTAGACAGTGCTAAACCCATTATAAGATTTTAGACTACTTCATGAAAAGCCACCACAAAAACATTATGGTGAAGGAAAGTTTGTTATCAACCAAAGTTGCTAGGTGACTTAATTCACATCTATGTTCATGCAATTAACATATATATATGTTGGGTAAATAAAACAATTAAACAGGCCCGAGGATATCTAAAGTTTTAAATAGCAGTGATATCTTTATGAAACAAAAGCCCACCTTCATTAGTCTAAAGTTGCTAAGCAACCCTTGTTTCGTCAGTTCACAATAATAGAGGTATAACCGATAAAGCAAACAAAAAAGAATTTGAATTTAAAATACATTAAATTTTGTTTATTTGATTTATTAAATTATATTTAAGTACATGATCAACAAATCATGATAAAAAATAATTATATATTTATATATGCTACTTTAATTTCTAACTACATTTAGTAACAGCATTGAAAGATTATCTATGTCTAGAAATAAATATTATGATTGCTACTATTATTACTATTATTATAAAAAGTATTATTATCATTACTATTACTAATATTAAAACTATTATACAGTAACTGATTGTGCTTTCTGCATGGAGTTGAAATATTCAAATACAATACTTAATAAGTATCTAGATAAGCTTTTCTAGAGAAAGTAAAATAAAAAACATTAATTATTTGACTGATTGGCCTTTGTACATGACATGTTCCCAAAATACTGATAATTTTCTCGTCATATTTCAGCATGATTCATACTTCTGCACCTCAATGAACTTCCCAGCAGACCAAGACGCATATATAGGTTTGTACATAATAAAATTGTATTCATGATGAACTGACTTATAGATGTGTTCATGATGGTATCTAAGAAAGTAGAAATTTTACACTGCATCCTATACTTGATATCATATTTGTTCAAGGGAAGTTTGAGACAGCTAGTTAATGTGCAGGTAAGGGGATAAAGGGACCTTGCATTTCCTGCTAATGACAAACTGTAAGTCACCTTGCCATGTGAACCACAGTGATTAATGTTAGTGTTTAATAGCATTAAGGGTTACTTGTAGCTTTAATGAAGCATTTGGTTAGGATTAGGGTCTGGGTTAAGGATAGGGTTATGACATGACCTGCACTGTTCTCCAAACAATGAACATTGACATTTCTGAACCTGGTACCTCCTCAAAATGGCTTAACTTTTTCTTTTCTAGTTACTGTTGATCAGACGTAGAACACAAAATCCTTTTCACCATAAGTAAGTTTCTCTTCACACTAATTTTCAACCTAAGATTTGGGCCAGCTTCGGTTATTCAACATGAGCAATAAACTTTGTCACCACTTCAAAATTTTTTGGAATACTAATGTCTTTCTTGACTTAATATGAATTTCCATTTCTTGCAGTTGGTTATGAACCACATGCAGAGCAACACACAGCACATCACATGTTGATGTTTGGATGTCAGACTCCAGCAACTAATAAAAAGTTCTGGTAAGATAATTATAATTATCAACTTTCAGTAACTTGGACCATTGTTAAATGTAGGTCAATAGATGTTGACCACATTTTAAGGCAGCAAGCAACAGACATATTTGATATATCACGCAACAGCCATACAGTATCTAAACAGAAATATAGTAAAGTAAAGCAGAGTAAAGATGAGTACACTGTACAGTCATGCAATGTTCACATTTACAGGAAGTAGGAAGTACTCTCCTGTGTGGCCCTCACCAACACCGGGATTACCCTACTCTTTCAAAGTGTGTGGGTTTAAGGAGACAAGACCATTAATGGCTGAATGACCTGTCTATGCATGGACGGTAATTAAAGGAAGAATGGATAAAGTTCAACCCTCAACCAGCCTCCCGCCCAGCTAGAAAATATCACAACAGCTCATATCTTCCACAGCCAAACAGAATATCGCAACAAAGTACAAATAAATACAAATATTAGGTTGTTTTCATGTAACAAGCTAGATCCTTTTCCAAGCCATGAAGCTTGCAGGTCTCACACACATCACTGGTTTCTGTTAGTAGTGTTTTATAAGCAGATGAGACATCATTCTGTGACCCCCCCTGAGTAGGGCACTTACTCCACTACAACTTACAACATATTATTTTTCCATCACATGACATTTTACACCACATTTTCAAAGATATATTTTACAGGTAAGATGGATGAGGGCTTCCCAAATAATTGCTTAAGGCTAAACAACCGGGAAGAAACTGATGCCAATCTTTAGTTAATACAACTGAGTAGGCAGTCTAGCAAATTGAGTTATAATTGAGAGCTTTTCATTGATTGCTCAAGACCACAATCAGACACATGGTGTGGCCAGACATTGAACCCACAACTTACGAGTCAGACATCAACTAACAACTCAACCACTTCCACCAATTAATTCATATAACAGGACTTAAACTATAATAATTCAAACTTACCATTTCCAGGAATTGTGGTGACATGGGTCTTGGAGTGTGTGGTCCAGGATCAGAGAAAATAATGTATGCCTGGGGACGAAATGCACCAAAACTCAAGCTGCCAAAAGGTACAATACAGTTAAACATGATGACTATACCATAAAATCCCACTTTATCCCTTTCAGCCCTAGCAAGTTTATCAACATCTGTCTTCTCCTTACAATGTCAATACAAAATAAGTTGTTTTGAAGTGAGAATATAGGAATTGATCATACACTGTCAGTTATCCAATATGAAAAGCAAAGTTCTCTCAAACTGTTTAAAAGGAGAATTAAACAGGAATGAAACCCTTTTATATTTTATAATCTGTCTTTATGTGCAGTATACTTTATATATCTGTAACTGTACAATTATGTTCTGTAGATGTGGGCTTCCAAATTGGTGGAAAATCAAAAGAGAGGAATCTTGTACTTCAAGTGCACTATGGAATTGTTGACCAATTTTTAAGTAAGTATAGCTAAAGCATATACACGTTAGAATAGGTTAGTTTTGGAATTTTGCCACTCAATTATAATGTTATATTATATACATATATGTATATACAATCATGTACAGGTATACATGTATATTAATTATATATAACTATGTGACTCCTTCTTTTCTTCATCATCCAGAAAATCCTCAATTAACAGATGACTCAGGAGTCACCCTGGTGACTACTCCCAAGCGGTATGAATTTTGAAAAAGTACTATTAGTGAACATAACTACATGCACTGGTGGTTAGTTCTTAAACTAATATTATGTTCATTTTTTTCTGTTTGTTTTTGATGACTTGATTCAATGTTTTGGCCAATAGTAACATACTGTAAGTACTGAAGACAGAGATTCTGTTGACAAAAGGCAGTCAGTTTAGACTTAAAGACAGTCTGGTCAGACAGATGGGACAGGTAGACAGACAGATAAGGCAAAACAATGAAAGGAATGGACTGTGGTAATGCTACTGCTCATAATGCAGTTTCAAACCTTGAAATGTCTACAGATTCAGTATTGCTACAGTTTACCACCAGTCAGTGATCTAAGGAATTTGTTTTTTGTTACAGGTTTGTCATTCACTTTAAAAGCAAATTGTATAGAAAAATATAGCAGAATATGTTAGACAGAGTTGGCAGTAATCTTGTCATGATACAATAGTGTAACTCAGCTAGTGAACCTCTGTCTCTTTGTGCCTGCCGTACACTGTATCTGCAACATCCAATCGTGAATTGATTTATTTTGCTATTTAATAAACACTTCAACGGACTGACCAAGTTGTTGCTCCCACAAAACAGCACCAATTATTTGGCGGGGATATATCTTATGGCTCGTGGGTATGCTGGCAGTGACATTCCACCCAAAATGAAAGGTTAATAAGTAATTAAAACATAAATGTACTTTATACAAATAAACTACTCAGTCAAAACATAAAAATCTAAAGTCAACAGTGCCTAATGTTTGTGAAACAGTAAAAACATAATATGACATAAATCAAAACATATGAATAATGAACTGAAAGTACTTCCTGTTACCGGTTTAGTATCATAATACTCTTAAAAACATCCAAGTTCTATATTCTAAAATTAATCTTTTATATGTTTTGCAAATAATTATACTTCTTTCATTTAAGACTGCTTCACATAAAATATAAACCTATTAAATTAGTGACACTGGAACTTTTAAATGTTCATGTATAGTACAAATTAAACTGGGGGATTTAAACAGATTTGAAATAAATTAGGACATTAAAAGAATGAGTTGAAAAATAAGATATACTGTAGTGCATGTACTATAGATAAAGAGTGATACATGTACATTATAAATATTACACTTGATTTGTAGTATTTTCATGAAATAAAATAGATTGTTGAATACTGTAGTTATGTAGACTAGTTAGCATACAATGAAATAAAATTAAGTTTAAATAATAGTAAAAGGTATTTAATTTGAAACAAAAATATATATTTAAAGACTGTCAAGATCAAGAGTTCCTAAATGAAGACTGATAGAATATATGTTAACTTAAGGAAAAAAAGATTCCAATATCATACAGGAACTGGCATTTCATAGCCTCTAATTTTCTATTTTATAATGAGGACAACCTCCCCTCTAACCCAGTGATGATTTGATGGTGCATTATTCTAACCTTGTGTACACTATGATACATTAACCATGAAAGTAAAACACTCTGTTTACAAGGTCATGCACATCCCCAGTCAGGTTTTTTGTGTCATCATTGTGTAGATAAGAAAATGATAAACTAAACCTTTGGGGTTAAACTTGACAATTATAACAAATTAAAATTGCAATGTACAGTGTATTTATAATAAATTATGCATGCCTGCATAATGTATTTTTAACAATAACGGCATTAAACAGTTATTTTCTACTGATCAAAAGAAGATCTCATTTTTTAATAAAACATATAAATTTAACTATATAATAAATAAACTTGGAATAATGTTGATAATTCATGTTTTATATTTCTCAAGCATAAAAAGTATTTTGTGTTAACCCAGTAGCTTTTACATGTAATATAAAACAATTTGGAAAGACATTGTTTTTAACTGAACATTTACACATTTATCAAAAATGTAAGACAACTTGTCTTGATGTAAAACCAATAATCTTTTAATCTAACATTACTAGTACATTTTAACAACACAATCATAAACTACGCAGAAATAAACTACATTATCAGTGTTAAGCATGGAAGGGGGGGGGGTGGTGGAGGGTGAAAGCATCAGTCAATCCCTATGAGTGACTTTTGACACACAAATCTAGAGATAAAATAAATGTATGATCTTATGGTACTTTTTATAATTCTCACCAAACTTGTCATCCCAAGGGAGCATTTTACTGAATGACAACAAACAATCAATAAAATGTCAAAGTTGCACTGTGCACCCCACCCTTCCCCCTGGCTTAACACTGATAGGTACATATCACAATAACAGCTAAAACATTCAATTTTTTTTTCAGTTCAAATAAATTATTTGTAAACCCTAAATGAGCAAAGCAGTATAACTACTGACATTGAACACGCTTTGAATCCAATCATTTTCTTTCCTTTTAGACAGTTATCTGAAACTATAACTTTCAATGTCAGCGATATTCATAAGACATAAGGGTTTTAAAAGCTATCAATTGAAAACCCTGTTCTCATTTTATTACGTTTGTTTGATGCATAGTGATACAGGAAATGAATATAAACACAAATTATGATGAAATGATTTGGCACGAACTGTATTTTGAAAGATAATTGACCTACCCGCTACATGCCAGAGATCGTGCCCAATGAATGAGTTCTTCAATGTGTGAATCTTGATTTTCATTCGAGAAACATTTCTCCAGGGAAATCAAGATACTGAACCCGTTACAAACGCAGAAATTTTCATCTCAGAACACATGATGTCCGTCGTGGCTTGGCGAGATTTTTTCCCGCCTCTCCACTGTCGCCCCAGGCTCTTGACCGACATTTTCCCGGGCAGCCCGTGAAAGAAGTGTCAAAATGCTGTACAAAGTGACCATCACTGTTATTTATCGTCTCCTTTTGTGCTTTAACACTCTTATTTCCAAACAGGCCGGAGAATCTGGCTGGAATCTTGCTACTGGCTTCAGGTGGTGAAATTCCACCGAAAAAAAAAGGTTAAACGATTTATCTAATTTTTATTACCGCGCTTTCATATATCACTTGCTTTCAGCAAAATACTGCAAGGTTCAGTTACGTAAAGAAAAACCGGACTTTAGTTACAGCCGCAGAGTATCTCAAATTCGCAAGAAATGACACTGGGGCTGTGTTGTATTTTAAAAAGTGCAATTATTTTTTTATAATTAAGAAATGGTCCATGATGCTTAGCGTGCGTCTATCGAGTTATGGATGCACTTGGGAAGTTGGGAGAGCACGAGAGAAGCGTTAGAGTGGCA
>JAOBYE010722156.1:0-10466 GCA_025403585.1 Parazoanthus swiftii
AAAGTGCTTGTCCCCATGAAGTGAAAAACCTGCTGTCCCTTGCAAGTGAAGCGAGTTGTGCCATCAGGCATCAAACCCTTACCCTGTGTCACTCTATATACAATTGATTAAAACAACAATAAAAGTGCATAACACTTCAAATCCTTCGTGCTCTGGCCCTCTCTACTGACCCACAATCATTGTTAATAATACAATGTAACTCCTCTATTAAACTGCTACCTGTCTTGACTATAGTAAGTTATAGTATCCACGTTTGTAGTCCCAGGGCCATAGCAAGGGGTGGTGCTGGGGGGCCCATGCCCCTCCCCCCCCCAGTTTTTTTCCTCAGCAAATGTGTCAAATGTGTCAAGCTCAGCAAATTGCTCCAAGTTTGGGAAAAACTTGTCATATTTTACTAGTTTTGGACACTCTGATTTTGTTTCAAAATGGCATTTAAAATCCAGGAACACAGTTTTAGACAAACTAATTGTCAAAATTTCCTGGACCCCCATAGAAGGCTCACACCTTCGGCTCTTAGCGGTGCCCCCCAGTTTTCCAAGGCTGGCTACAGCCCTGAGTTCTTATAGTCATTATAAGCAGCCTGCATTCAACTTCTGTTACCTTCCTACCTTTGCTTTTAAATAAAAAAAATGGGACTTACTCAGGAGTCCTAAACAAACATTGTTGTTGTTATTATTGTTGCATTAGTTGTAACATCAAACTTTAAACTTCAATTCCTTAGTTTCAGTACATGTTGCAACATAAGACTACATGTAATTATTTTAATTAATTTATTGTACTGTATTATCAGTCTGGATTGATCAGCAATTACAGGTAGTCATGTCTAGGCTAAAATTACAGTTTTCTGGTCGCTTTTCCCCAGGCTGTAAACATAAGTCCAGGAAGGGACGGAGGATGCTTCCACCCTTAGCACAGATTTTGGGTTTTTCTTGCCATTTTGTAACAAGGTTCTTCAACAAAAAAAATCAAAGTCATTTAGGTATAATATTATTTTACAACTTCAGAAAGTCAACTGGGATTACATGTGTACAAGAAGAACATGTTGGCTAGTACATAATATCAGTCCAATGGCCAAGTGCTGTGACACTGCATGTAGGTGGAGAATTTTTGAGGTTTTATGAGGGTGGTTCAAAATCGTCATTTGGCCCATTTATTCTTTGCACTAAGCTCTTCAATTATGTCCTAAGATGCCCCATTTCATTAATTAACTTCCTTTCACTTTCTTTTTGCTTCCTTTAAGAGACTATACATAAAGCGACTGTAATTTTATATGGTGCATTGATCTTGATGTACAAGCAGACGGAAATATCAAGGCAAAATTTCATTTACAAGAGATAGAAGGATGTATCAGCCAGTGCCTTCAAGGAGTCCAGTGGAATGCACATCCTCCCCTTGCCTCAGAAAACACTTTCTCATGCATTTTTAGGGAGAAATGGTGTTACAACAATATACATGACTGTATAATTAAGTCAATTTAAAGTTATAAAGAACTGCAATAATTCTTGATGAAAGACGTTTAAATTATTTTTATTATTACTTTAAGAGTGACTAGTATATAATTAAAATTCTATAATTATAAACTAGAGAGTCGCAATGACAACCAAGCGTGAAATCATTTATCTCTATATTATGAGTGTGAGAATTGGCAGTGAGGTGTGTGACAAATGCTGGAGACAACCTACATTGTAGCTACACTAACAGTCTGTAGCTAAATGTATCACCTTATCTTCTGACACAGGTTTGTCTTGGGATTCTTGCAGAACTTGCATTCCTTACACTGTGGAATGTACAGTGGCAAGACATGGTCCCCTGTGCAGAGAGAAAGTTTTAAGTTCGAATTACTTAATGCAGACTATAATGTCGGACTTCCGCAAGTTATTTTTAACAGTGGGGTTTTGGGTGAGCTTACAAATGGAGGGGCTTTCAAAATTCAAAACATAAAAGATAATGAATGACCAGATGAAACTCTGCAAGATTCAACATGTGAAAAATGGTGCACTTATTCGTGTTTTCCATTTATTTTTACATTTTTCACACTTTTGCATGCAATGACTATAAGTCCCGAATTTTATTGTACTAAAAAACAGAGGCTGGGGAATTCTCTTACACACATACATGTATGTATCCATACATATTTTTTGTCATAAAATGGCTGTACAAAAGAATTTTTTACAACAAACAAAAATGTAACAAAAGTCAACTGTACATGTAGGTGTGCTATTAATCACATGCCTTAGGAGTGTGAACAGACGTGCAAGTGTGAATGCCCAATTCTCATTAATAGGCCGGAATGTGCAACCCACGACAACCTTACTAAACGACTGTGCATCTCACGATATCCTTACCAGGCTTCACAGAGGTGACTCCTTCACCAACACTCTCAACGATTCCTCCTCCTTCGTGGCCCAAGATCACAGGAAAAACTCCCTCGGAATCAAAACCACCCAGAGTATGGGCATCTGTGTGGCATACTCCAGTTGCCAGGACTTTCACTCGCACTTCACCTGCTTTGGGTGGTGCCACCTCGACTGTCTCAATCGACAGTGGCTGTTTGGCTTCCCAGGCCACTGCAGCCTTGCAGCTGATAACCTGGGGGGAAGGGGGGAGGGGGGGGAGTTAAATTAACATTTGATGTGATACTTTAACCCTTTCAGCCCCAGCCAGTTTATCAGTATGTAAATTCTCCTTAAATTATCCACACCAAATAAGTTGTTTGGTAATGAGAATAAAGCAATTGATCATACACTTCAATTTATCTAAAATGAAAAACAAAATTCTCCCAACCTGTTTACAAAGAAATTATAAACTGTTCAAAGCAGTTGAGGAGAAATCAGCAATAGGCCATATGGTGTGTCTTAGGCTGAAAAGGTTAAAAAATTTGAAACATAATAATGTACAGTATTAAACTTGACAAAAAATATTATTTAAATACAATGACCAAAGTTTAAAAAACTATGTCAAAATACTGAATGGCTAAAAGTTTCAAATTATTTAGAAAATATCTATTATGAACCGTTTTAGTTAAAAATGAAAATGATGCCTGTTTGCTACACATCTTTGTATAATTTCCTAGGTAATTCCCATAGGTGGCCCATTGTTTGCAATGGTTATTTTAAAAAAATTTAGTTTGCAAAATAGCAATTAAAAGAGCCTCGACAAATTTTTCTGTTCCTTTTTTATTGGTTGCCCAATAAAATATATGTGATACTCCTTATAAAATGTGCCTTGCTGGTTCCAAATCTTTCAGAGGGCCTTCATGCTCACTCATGCATGCTATAAAATTTCTTTTTGTTCACCAATACATTTCACACCACAAGAACATTGAAGTTCCTTTGTAAACACTTTCTGATGCATGAGCAATATTTTTTGCTTTTTAGTGCGAAAGGTGATTTTAATTGCCAGAGTATCATGAAATAAAACAGTCATTTGTGAACAAGGTTGTTTACTGTAAGTTCCAGATGAGGTTTGAAAACCAGTTTTCATTTCCTTTCACACTTCCGCCAGACAGTTTGGAATGGTTTGAAGAAGGCCATGTATTCGAAATTGTCACTGGATTTTATTGGGCCAACGGTAGATGTGCCCAAGCTTTTTGGTTAGAATACAAGTACAACAATCATCGTTTGCTGCTGTGTGGTGCTAAAGCTTTGGAATGTGGTTTAGCAGGAAAACTTCATGATGATCAAGTGAGGGTCAGTCATCCAGCACCCAAAAAGGAGCTTAATCAAATCCTCTCTGACCACCCCCTCCCCCTCCCCTCCCTTCTCACACCTTGTAATGCAGGTAACTTAAGATACAGTAAGTTGTAATTTATTTCAATACAGGTAATGCAGGACAGTGTTTGGGTGCAAAGTTTGTTGATTATGCCCCCTACCCCACCCCCAAGAACTCCCTTTTTCTTTTTATCTTTGCGCATTCCCAGCTCGGAGAGCAACAACTATTTGTTCGAAATCTCTCCACGGAGTCTGGAAGCGGTTCATTCCATCACTTCCGTGCTTAATTTGCTTACATTTGGGAACAGACCTTTGGTTGAACTATAGCCCCTGCAGAGACAAAGGCTTCGAAACGCTTGATCAACAACTGAGCAAGTGAGCTATATGATCCGTGACCGCCGATCTTTCAGGGTCAGGACTCAGCTTTGCAGACTGTCCAACATGCATGGAAAGCAATCGCGAGGTTTTTTCTACGACTACATGGAGCTCGGTGCATACATATATTGAACAAATTCATTGACTGCAAAGGATTTTGTCTACGATATAAATCTGTTTTGGCAGTCATTATCATTTTAAACAAATAAAAAAAGCCCCGGTTTGAGAAGATTGGCAATGCATACATTTCATCCCGTCGGTTGGTTTTCAAAAAGTAGATGTGTCTGCGTGTTAAGACTCCGAGCAGCTTTTCCAAAACCTCTCAGATTTATGGCTCACCTTATTCGCAGTGTCAGACATGCTGAGTTTCCAAAGTTTTCGATCTTAACAAAGGAATATTCCGCCAAGCCCAGCACCAAAGCAAACAATTTAATCCGACCTGCTCTTGTGCAAGCAACGTGGTATGTAAACTGCTACTCCATCCCAGTCCCTTTTCGTCCCCTGACTTGGGCGTGGCCAGAATGCGGCCGGTACCCTCATATTACGTCACAGGTTTGTATTTTTCGGCTTTTAAAAGAATTTTTTTAAAAAAAATTACGAATACAATATAATGGCAAACCCATAAGAATGCTGATGCTAGTCATTCTCGTGTTTTTTGTATGTGTGTGTGTGTTGTTGTTTTTTTGCCGGGGAAGGGTATCATATCGGTCTATTTTTCGCTATGCTAGCACTTGAAAGCAACTAATTTTAAGAAGTTGCAGGAACCATTGCGCCGTGACTGAAAGTTGTCTCGCAGGGGCGTTGCAAGACAAGTTGCACAAGAAATTACAGGGGAAAAAGGAACCCCCCATTTTCCTCTTCCTTTTTTTTCCCTCCACTCTACCCCTCCCCTTCCCTCCGCATTTATCTCCTCTTTGTCTTCCCTTCCCAACAGCCTGGATTCCCGGGAATGGTGTCAGCCGTTCTATTTGAACACTGTTAGTTTAGTTTTTCCTGTCACCGGTGACCAACCCCTCCCATGATGATCCTGAGAGGGCAGGGGAAGAGTTATCCCTTCAGTTATTATGCGGGTATGTAACGACCGTCCTAGTGCCCATATGAGTATGCGGTTTTTCAGGCTGGTTTCCACTTGGTTTTGCAGAGGAGTTGTAAACATTTTTCATGAAATTGGTTTGGAAAAGTGGTTTTCGAAAAGAATCTGTAAAAGTTTCTCTTGATCTGCCCCGAGTCATTTAAGTATCTTTGGATCGTCACTTCGCACCCAGAACAAAATGCATGTATCTCTTGCACTGCATGCAACAGTAATATCGAGCCAAATTTTTGTAACTGCTGTACACTAAATACATAGCTCTGATCGGCAATGCAGATGCAAATAGGTGACAATCACCACATTGAGCTCATGTAAATATAATAACTATTTATTATAATTAATAAATTATAATAAATAAAACCCGAAGTTCCATTAAAAAATTGGGCAAAAATAAAGAACTAAAGGAGAGGCTTGTTTAACTGTTTCAAAATATTGTTTCTTTATTTAGTTTATCAACTGTACAACAACTTCATGTCGTCAATAATTAATCTCCTGTACAAGCTATACAAATATTTAAAAACTATACAAATTCTTCCATTCTATAAACAGCATAAACTTACTGTGGTCTATTGCAAATCCATAGATGGTTGGTTCTTTCTCAGTTGTATACTTCCTGACAGGCAACGATATACGTTGTTGCATTTTCAAATAACAACCAATATTGACTTGAATTTTCCCGGTGGTGGAGGGGATACTTCAAGGTTAAAATGGTAGAGATGACCTTCAGAAAAGCCTGAATTTCCACCCTAAAATTACCTGGTCAAAATAAATTCTCACCCCAAAAATTCTCCTCAGTTCTAAGATACCCTAAAAAATACCTGGATTTATTATTAAATGTAATTCTGGTCAGATTTTCTTCAGGGTGCCATTTTTGCTCAATGAAACACTAAAAAATACCGGATCACTTTTTTTAATCCCTAATATATACAATGGTCATCCCTACCATCCAAGTATAGGGAGTTCCCCCTCCAACCCCCTCAGTAAATTCCTTGAAATAAAAGGATACTTTTTTTTACTAACAGACCACTGCAAATATTTTATATTTTTAAGCCACTCACTTGGGGCTCACTTTCAGGGAGTGATAATCAACTCACCATCAGCCAATCAACTACAGGTATGAATGCTCACAGAAACCTCAAGCTCATGGCCAATAGTGTTAAATATAAATTTTTTCTCTATGTACACATTTGATCTGAGGTCAGCATTGCTTAATAACTTTTATGAAAATTTTAATTCCAAAAATACAGTATATAAGAGCTGAGAAAAGTTTGGGGAGAAAAACCAGCACTTGAAACTTAGGATTATGGCACCACTCAAAAGTGGCGACTAAGCAAGTTCCTGCATAGCAGTTAACTGATTTTAAGATTTTAGTTTAGTTTTCAGATGCATTCTAGAAATACATCTGAAACTTCAAACTGTGTAGAAATGTTCAACAGCATATAAAAGAAAAAGTGCAAACAGAAAGGCCACCATCATTTTGCAGTTCCTACCCAAGCTACCGTAGATAACAGGTTTGTCATAAAATTAATGTTAAAAGGTAAAGAGGGCTGACCAATACACTAAGGATGGGGCATAAACAACTATGGATAGGTACATGTATAATTTACCAATAATGCAATTTTCTATTGTTTTCTTTTTACAGATTATTGATTCCTATAAAAATACTTTCTTCTGCAATAAACTAGTGGAGAGGATAACTGACTGCACAAACATGTGCAAGAAAGACTGTAGAGTTTGAAAGCTCTCTCTTAGAAGTTGAAAGCAAATTAACAAGTGGGGTGAGTTGACTCCCCCTCCCCCTCCCCGATCGGCAGCCCTTACATCTCTGTGGCCACTGACCATATGACATGTACATAGTCCAATGTACATTGTCTACAAAATACAGTACATAATTTGTATGATAACGTGTGGTATTGTACCGTACTTGCACATGAAGCTGACCTCAGCAATTATAATCAATAAACAACTTTCAGTTGCATTGTGCTGTGATGTCTAATCAGATCTGAATAACTCTGTTGAACTTCCAAGGAAGCTCAATGAGGAAAAAACAACAAATTACTCTAATGCCAAAAGCTGAGGTACAAGTTATTGTACCTTTCAACTGTCTATCAACACATCATCTTACAATCACAAAGAAGCTGTATGTAAGGGATACAGAATTACAAATTAAAGCTTTTGGCAGGAATTGGTGTTTAACACCTAAAACATTTAAGGTTTTCACAAATTAGATCAAAAGTATAAGTGCTTCACAGTACATCTGATATAAAGGTTAATTTGTGTACGGGTAATTTAAAACACTTTTGCTTTATATAATCACCACTATTCCAAATACCTCTTGAAGTGCACATCATTTGAGCTCTGCATTCAGCAACAAGAAGACCATAAAGTATAATTCCAACCAGGCCCTGCTAACTTCAATAATCACTGTGAAGCTGCATGAAAATGCCTTGAAGGGACTTAACTAGCGCGTGATACTGTCATTTCCAGTATGGGCAAGGTTCAGATTTGCAAGCATGTATATCACTTGGTACCTGGCTGTAGGAGACGTAGGAGATACACAGTACCATAGAGTGCTTTCAGTGGAATATTGCCCACTACAGCTACATTAGTACCATATCAGTGGTTTTAGTTAGTTGATGTCTGGTTTAGAAACTGCTTTGTGAGTTCATAGACAGCAAACATGACAGATATCTGTGGCACAACTCTCAGGTAATTGATGGTAAGTCCTCGGTACAGTCCTCCCTTTATGCCATATTCTCTGTAGACAGTGACTAGCGTGCTGATGATGCCGCTATACTTGTGACCATCTGGCACTGCACCAGCAAGCTGCATGCGTCTTCGCACAACATCAAGAGGATATCTGAACATATCAGAGAGGATTCTATTTAACTAAATAAATGAAAATATGTAACTAGAACACATAGTATATCCTAGACTAGCCAGGACTAATTAAATGGTGTTTGTACCAAAAATAAGATAGCTACAGTAGTATGAATTTGTTCTCTAAAAACCATTACTATTTATAGCAAATAGGCATTTTGTTTACAGTTGGAATGCATTCTTCAGCCGCATTTTATGTTGAATTGGATGTGAAATGCAACACTTTTGAAACCTAGGTAATTTATACTATCTAGTACTACCGGTATACATCAGATTGCTTATTTTCTTCCAAAAATAACAAGAACTACTGCATCACAAAGCAGTCCCTATTAGAAAGTTTCTACACCATCCTCCGGGACCAAGGGATGGTCCATTGGGTGGGAGAAACATTGATCAGTTGACACAAAAGTCAAGTGGAGTCCTGAAGGTCAGGCATTCTGTAGGTGGGGCTTTTTGAACCTAGACAACAACTTCAGTCTGTAAAAAATCCCCAACTTCGGTCTAAACTGGATTCATTTGATGTGTCTTAATCACTGAAAAAGTTTTCAGAAGCTAAAATAAAGCCTATTATACTGTATTTGACAGAGTAAGTACCCATGCTCAAGTAAGCACCTTTCACTTGATTTATTGCTTCAGGGGGGTGGGTGCTTGAAAACTCAATCAAATATGGTGATGATCAAACACATCCACCCTGCCAAACAAGCGCTCAGGGCTTAACAGGGCTGTAGCAAGCCTTGGAAAACTGGGGCGGCACTGCAAAAAGCTGAAGGTACAAGCCTTCTTAGGGGGGCCCGGGGGCATGCCGTCCCCGGGAAATTTTGAAAATTAATTTATCTAAAAACATATTTCCTGAGTTTTAAACAGCATTTGAAACAAAATCAGAGTGTCTTAAACAAGTAAAATATGACAAGTTTTTCTCAGACTTGGAGCAATTTGCTGAGCTTGACACATTTGACACATTTTCTAGGGGAAAAAACTGGGGCACATGAGTCCCCCCCCCAGTCCTTCCCCTTGCTACAGCCCTGGTTTACATTTGACAGATGCATTCAACAAACCTGGGGCTGAATGGAATAAACAAAAGGGGATACTCACGCAATAGTTTGTGATGTTGCCCCAGCAACGGCTCCACATACCAAACCACCAAAACCTGTGAGCACAATTTCTCCAGACTCTGCCACCCTTTTTGTCAGGAGTACATTATTAATTTCCACAAGGAAAGTCTTTAATGTTTCAAAGGTTAAGAATCCAAGTCCGACTGCAGGAATCATGGCCATACATGTTGGTGTAAAGCCTTTGTACAAAGCTGCATAGCCACCCTCGTTGTTGAATATCATCTTGACTGCATGACAAATCCCACAGTAGGTCTGTTCATCAGCCACCTGGAATGCCAGTCGCGATCGCACAACATCCAGGGGGTATGTACAGGCACAAGCTGCTATGCCTGCAAACAACATCTGAACATTAATTAATTTACATTTACAGTTAACAAAAATTTTAAAGAAAATAATAACTAATAACATATTCTTTTGATTTTTGACTGAAGAACAAGGCTAGTTAGGCTTATTCAAATAGCCACTATTTTTGAATAGGGTCCATAGTTATATATACCGGTAAAAGAACTCTACAACATTTCTTAATGTAAATATAAGTAAATTTCTTTTTTGCAGTTAGGGTTTTTGAGAGTGACAAATTTTGTATTTTACATCTATCTAAGATAAATTACAGTTTTAGTGAGAGAAAGGATTTCTGTGACAACACAGAACACCATTTTATTTCTTTAACAACCACCACATTTAAATATTTTCTCATTTTAATACCAAATAAAATATAAAATTAGTTGACTGGTTGAAAGAAAAAAAAATCTGATAATAACTTCCAAAACCCCTAAGATGAAACACAAAATTCTCCTAACTTAACAGGAAATGAAGGAAGACAAGTATTAATGGAAATTTAGTAACTCATCATTTGACTCATTGACTGCTGTACCTGCCAAAGATCCAGCCACCAATTTGTTTAATGAGCAGTTGTCACAGACATTATTCAAGACTTGGTTAAACTTTTCATAGGAGACAAACTGCACAGCACCATAGGGGAAGACGCGCACCATCATCGCACCATTCCCTATGGCAGGAACGTTTGATAAATTTCACAGAGTGAAAACAAAGAAGTTTCAGCCCTCCCAAATGTAGTTACTATTAATAGTTAAATTATATAGACAAGGTTCTTGAGTTGGTTACAGCGGAATATGCCACTTGTTGTTTTAAAATTTTGAAACTCGAAAATGTTTAACGCAAATTAGAATCTCTGCACAAAAAATTTCCTACCGAACAATTACGCTATGCAAACACACACGTTCCGAGAGAAAAACGGATATGTAACTTGTGCAAAAGCAACTTGGTTGGTGATGAATT
>JAOBYE010722167.1:0-10465 GCA_025403585.1 Parazoanthus swiftii
TCACAGTTCCATATTCTTACATATTTTTTTGTATTTCTGGAACTTAGTTTAATTTAAGTTTAATCAGCTTTTTCCCCGAAGGGAGAGGGACACTGCTACAAGTTTCACCAATTACAGCAGGCCCTTTGTAGTGAAGAAGTGACAGTCCACAACACCACCATTAGCCTACTCCTATTAACAAGTGTGTGGGCTCTTTTAATTCCCCGATAGAACGTCAAGAGACTAGACCAACGGCTTCACGTCCCTGTCCACGGACGGTGGGGCGAAAGAAGGCCGCCCAAAGTTCAACCCTCGACCAGGCCGGGGATTGAACTTGGGATCTTCTGGTTGGCAGTCAGAGATCTTACCAACTGTGCCAACCTCGCACACCAACTTGGCCTTTGTGGAATAGAGCGTGTTATGAAAATGGCCTGTGTGATCTGGGGCCGGCTTTAAAACCGCACCTGAAAACCACGAGGGTGGGTGAGGACAAAAGTGACCCGTTTGCTTACACAAGGAATCCCTAGGACCCTTTGACCACGATTTGTGTCCGGGTACGAGTCCCAGCGTAGTAGTGTATTAGTGAAGGAGTGTGTGGAGATACTATTTGTTCTAATAACTTTTCACTGAACTCCTCAGGATCACTTGACGGCAATCCCTGTGTCCAAGTGGGAGTCTGAGTACCAGGTCCCCGCGCAGCGGTGCATCAGGAAGGGTCCGACATGCATCTCGGCCACCTTCAGTATCCCAGCAGGCTCCGTCGTCGTGCAGGCCGAGAATGAGACAAGAACTGGACCGGAAGTCAGGAAGCCACTCTATATGCTGGATCACAGCATTAAGTTGGAGTACATCGTGCCCGGACAGGTATCGTCAAAGGGAATTTATTGAAGTGGTTGAAAACTGATGGTCCTTACGGCAGAAAAAAGACTGACTTTTGAAAGAGCTGGATAGGATTAACCATAGATTACGATAAAAATAGATCAATAAAACTTTGCTTTGGGCCATAATTCGATTTGGAACACAATCTTCTCGAGGGCTAAAATTAAACTGAATACCTATACCTACTTCGGTAATATGTTAAAAATTGGACTGAAAATAATGAAGATTTCAGCAGTCGTTCAAATCAAAATGTTACATAAGTCATAACGTGTTACATAAGTCATAACAAGTCCATTTCTTGTGTATCGCTTATTCTAGATGTTCCCTGCATTCTCAAAGAACTCAGTAAATACCTTCATATTCAGTAAAAACGTCAAACAATATCTGCTTCTAAAACAGTTTGAATCTTAAAACTACAAGTGGTTAAATCCATAATACATATAAATTTCTTCACACTTGATCTCTTAAACTGTACGCTTTTTGCTAGGCACTTGCTTTCATCGTTTGTTTGTTTTATTCTTATTTTTTAGCATTTTTTCGTGTATTGTTTGTGAGTGAAGGCTACAAAAATCTCCTAAAAACGTTCCAAGCCTGGTGTCTAACTAGAAAACCTTACGGTTTATTTAGGCCCTGGGCATTATAAAAACTATATTTTCGCTACCTGCTTCATTAAATTAAATCTTATTCGAAATAGAACATAGTGCCAAATCCCCAATTTTGTAAACTTATTCATCGAAAGAAATGCGAATAAAATTGTTGTAACTGTAGTTAATTGTAGTTATCCTTATCTCATGCTGTACAACTTCTGGCGCGTTTTGGACACTCGCAGCCGTTTAATACGACCAGAACTAAAGTTCGTCACAAAAATTCATAACATTTTTTGAACTTCTTTCAACAGAAAATTCTGTACATCCGGGGCACCGTCCCGCCAGGCCGATATCTCCTGGTTGTTCACTACTTCCAGCCTCATTTTCTGTCCTACGAAGGAAAAGTGATAGTCACTTCCGGAATTATTGCTACTTCGGCCCAAGTCGACTTCCGGTACTGTCCGTACGTTTCAGGATGTCGGGGGCTGGGCACGAGTCGAGGGAGCGGAGGAAGGAAGAAGTACTTTTTCATTGGAGCACAGAGTGAAACCCTCTTCACTGTGGCGATACCCGAGGACAAGTCTATTTGGATCGTAAGTAGAGTATTGTAGTGAACAACTGCACAACTTCCTCCCCCTGGTGATTCGCATGCGTGATAACGCGTAGTCCCTGACCTTGTGCGCCCGCTTTATGTTGTTTGAAGTACACGTGTAGTAAGGAAGATTGATTAAGAAATTGCAGTAAATAGAATTCAGTAAAGGATCAAAGATGCTTCTGATTGGTAAATTGGTCCATCGTATAACAAATAAGAAATGAAAAATGCAATACAGTTCAGAAACGATTCAGTTCAGTCAACATGCCGGTTACGCAGACCCAGTGACTGCCGGTAAGGAAAGTTTACGATTTACGATCCAAAACCCCCCTCCCTCCCCTCACCCGAGGTTTCTTGGCCGGGCAACTGTCATCCCACCCAGGCTTTCTAAGTGTTATTAAAGACAAAATAATGTCAGAAGACGTGCCAAGGTTTAGCTTTATTATCCAAGCTCGTGTTTTACGAATTTAACTGAGTTAACAGGGGCGGATTTAGGAGAAAAGCCGATAAGGCCCAGCGCCTCTCCCCCTTTTGTCGGCAGTGGCCGTATTTACTAGAAAGACGAATAATTCGTCTGTTTAGGATAAAAACGAACTGACTTCTTGTCGACAGAGACTGGTACCAACAACATTTAACTCAAATATTTGGCGCGAGTGTCGCTATTAATGTGGCAGGAGTCTTTCCTCTCTTCGCGTTTTCGCTTTTTAGCAAGAGAAGACAACGAGAAAATCAAAATTATCGAATGTTTAATGACTTCCAGAGGCAGGCAAGGAAACGGCACATCCAATACAAAACCATCACATATCAAGCGACTTTGTCAATCAGGGTCGCCACAGAGGATACGCAAAAAACGCACACACTGAGCTTATCACACCGGAAAGTACACAGCCTTTACACGTTTAGATGTAAAACTACTACAGATCCGAGAGATTGTGGTCCGATTAATTGCATTTAACCATACAGAACTTCACCTTGATCAGTTGATGTTTTTAAATAGCTCATCGTTTGACGATTTTTTTAAAGCTTTGGTTCCTAATTCGACCAAGAAATCTTCCTCTCCTGCCAGCACTGTTGCAAAGATATTTAGTTCTTCGTTTGTCCATACTCTTTCTTTTTTAAACCGTCCACAATCCTTCTTAGGCTTTGACGCCTTCTTTTCCGAGAGGTTACGAAGTTTTGTCAGCTTGGTTACAAAACTCGTGTTTAGTTCGTCTGTTTAGTGCGTCTCGTATTTACACAGACGAAATATACGTCTAAGACGAATAATTCGTCTACGAACTAAAGTGGGTCTGGTTAGTGCGTCTGTTCAGTTCGTCTCCGTATTTATACAGACGAATAATTCGTCTTTCTGAGTAAATACGGCCAGTTTTGGAGATACCTTTTGAGAAAAGCAATGAAAAAGCCGTTTTGTAAGACATGTAGATGCCATTTCGCACCCCCTTTCCAGAAATGCGGGTACGGGCCCCCTTTTCCGGAATTTTATAGCCGCCCCTGGTTAAGAGTTTGAATATGTGGATCGGTTTACAGTATACCATGTTTTCATGTGTTAACTGCTCACTATCGTTCCTCAGGACTACGTAATGCTCGTCAAATCAAGGTCATTCTCACGATCCGTACTGGACGCTGATCCTGTGGATTTGACAAATGATTTCATGCAAGAGTGTTCGCGGCAGAGCTACTTTGTCAAGCCTTCGGCCTCGGCTTTCTGTCTTAACTCTGTTTTTACTCTCACTACACATCTCAACAATGGCGCTCAACCATGCAACTGCAATCTACTGGGTTCCTCGAGTAACAGCTGTCAATCTTTTGGTGGGCAGTGTCGATGTCGGAGGAATGTGATTGGACGAGTTTGTGACAGGTGTAAACAAGGATATAGGAATTTTCCACTTTGCAAGCATATCAAGTCAACTGGATAATGGATGGAAAGCACACTAAACAGTAAATACTGTACATCGACGGACACTGTCCACGTCGAAAAACTTCCTGAAATTATTTAAACTGGTTTCTTTCCTCCATGTGTCCCTTGCCTCACTAACCTCGTTCTTCTCGTTTCCAGTAAGGTTACGCAGGTGTTCTTAGTCATTTTTGTATTAGAATCTTGAACACTGACACCTGGTTTTGACATCAAAAGTTAACCTAACACCTAAGCTAGCTTCTTAGTTAGTTTCGGGTTTAGTGGCATCGTTATAGCCTGCGTTGCAGCCAGACTAAACCTCCGGTAATAAAACTGTCAACACCGTCTGCACCGCAGGCTACATTGTTAAGGAATATGTGTTGTCATAGGAGAGGGGCAAGGCAACTACCGGTATTGAAGGTTTTGCGCCCGGGGTTTGGCGTCACCCATCACACAACTGTACCTTTAGGCGTTAAAGGTTGGCTTTTATCGCATGTAGTATATGTATCTTCTACAGTTGATTCACCATGCTGAACAAATCCTTTGTTATTGCATGGCAAGTCTCGACACCGTGACGAGGCTTGTCATGCAATAACAAAGGATTTGTTCAGCATGGCTAATTCGTGAGATAAGTCTATACGAGTTCATCTCTCATACATTTTGTTTCTTCGTTAAAACTCTTTGTATCCGTATAGCGAAGTTTGATTGCATGCAACTTTATTTTACAAAAGGATTAAACGTTTCTTTGTTCATCAAGGTAAACCCTCTAATATCTGATTCAGCTACAACTGTTATTACACGCAATAAATTAAAACATCGGCGTACGGGGGGTCTAGGGGTTCCGGAACCCCCTTTTTCACCCCGTGAAAGTTCAAAAGCAAACTAAATCATTATCTTGGTCAACCTAAATTTCGGTTATGTGGAACCCCTCTTGTAAAAATCCCGGAGACGCCCCTGAATAAAGTATAAAATAGTTTTACCCAAGAATGGAATAAACGTATCTGCAAAGAACCTATAGCCGGAAACTTTGATAGCAGTGTAAAGAACGTTACTGCACTGTATATGCAATCTATAAGTACACAACAGCCCGTTACTCCACCGTCTTCTCTTTGTCTGAACGAGTATTACTGGTACTGTCTAAATTCAGACCGATTGGTCAGGATCTTCTCCATCTTTCGCCTTCTGTTGTCCAAGTTCAACCAATCAGAACTATCTAAAGCGTCAACGTAGCGTATGTCGAGATTAGTTAAATAAACTCGATTTTGTTACACTCGGTCCGACCAATTAACAATTTTTTTCCAAATTGCACTTGAAGCTGATTACGTCGAGAATACGTGTTACAAACTAGTCCAACCCAAGAAATGCTCGTTACCCGTGGAATCTAACTGTTCCTTTAGTACCAGTAAACCATTATTTTCATAATGCGCCCCAGGAACCACAAACATCGTTACAATGTAAGTCGAGGCCAGTTCCAAGTTCTCTAACATTTGCTGTATTTGGCCTTTCTGGCCTTAATTCAAAGAAGGGGAGGCGAAGCGGACTCTGTGACACCTGGTACTTTTCGTGCAGTCCTACGTTGCAACGACTAGTGACATCACATGCGGGCCGCGCTTCAACTACTTTTCGCGCCGGCAGGAAAATCAATTCGAGTGCAACAGTTGCATGGCGATCGGTTTGTAGCATTGTCGGCTCGCGAGTTCCCGGTCAGCGAACAACTTTTTTACAGGAAGTAAAAGTGCAACTAGTGATGTCACTTGTCGTTGCAACCTAAGACTACCGCTAAACCAGTCGGTGTTTGGCTTATCAAATTATTTAGAGTGCGCAAAGAAACGGATTCTTAAATTTACAAAATTTAGTGTGTCATCTACTGCGATAGCAAGTTTCGCTGATCGCAATGACTGGCGTAAAAAATCGCCGGTATCCAGCATGTCAGATATTAAAAAGATTTAAGGGCATCGGGGGATTTTGTGCGATCGGGCTCATTCATTTATGATGGCGGCAACTCAAACTATAACGTGGTCACAATTCATCAAACGGGGGTGCAATTTAACAAACGGTGCGGTTTAAAAAACGGGGATGCGCCACAATTCGCGGAGGTTTGCGCTGGTCCGTCTAGTACGCCCCTTTCTGCGATTTTATACGCCCGTCCAAGCGAATTGCCAGTTCATTCAACCAATAACACTGTGATTTTATCACGATTTTTTAAATGGGCCGATATTTCCCTGGGAACGAAAAAAACGACAATCGCAAGAAATCAAGAAAAATTCGCCGTGTGTACCCCTATGCACTGCTGGCGAGTTTCGCAGGCGATCAAAACCGCCCACTGTGTCCCCCGGCTTCAAAACTTAGCAGTCGGTTGTAGCCAAATCCTCATCAACCTGTTAAATTGCCCGATAGTCCTTGGGCGAGACGTTTATATAAATGTACCAACTGCCTCACGAACTATAGTTACGAATTTGCTTTATTCATATTTTCAACTGTTCTGTGTACGCTTAATGACTATGACGAGTTCTTTCTTCATAAATTGAAGCTTAAAAATTTAAAACGAGACAAGGCTTATTAACCATACCATGCATCCTAACAAAACAAATGTGGCATAAAAAACTGGAGTGCTTTCAGTTCAAAAACAATTGTCTTTAAATCATTTAAATTAAAATGCACTGAAACTGATTGCTTTCGTTATTCAATTTTTTGCATAAATACTTTAAAATACTTTGCACCAAAGCTTTTTGTAACAAAAATAACATAGGTTTTTAACACTCAAGTAAATTGTGCTTGGAATTACGAAATTTACAAATAAATAATTCAGTCGAGCCAAACTTTTCCGTTTGAGTTCTGTATCACTTCTTTAAGTTTCATTCCGAAACCAGAGTTACAATTACCGAAGACTTTTCTTATGATAATAATTTCTTCAAAACAAATTCAGATCCCGGAAGACGTTTCCACAAAATAATAGTTCTTTATATCCAACTGTACATCGGTCCCTACAGTACAACATTCTGAACTTGAAACAACAGAACAGCTGTTCAACCAAATTTTCATAAACATTTCTGGTTAGTATCAAAAATTATTTCTGTTATTTTACACAATTATTGAATGGTTGAAAAAATGTTCCATATATCTTGCAGAAAATAACATTTGAACCTAGAATCCACAAAATTAAAAGTATTGCACAGAAAGAAAAAAATATTCTGACCCCAGTTGTTCATTTCCTTCTTTGACATTGATGCTTTGTCGCTATTCTTTAAGGACTTGGTCCATACATTTACAGAAAGCGTTTTCACAGATTTTGAAACTTCTAGTTTTATGTACAACTAGCTAGATAAAGAACAGCCTATTTCCTTTTGTTATTTTGTAATAATTCTGTCAGTTTATTTTCAGGAAAAAATAACATTTCACACTACAGACAACCCTCTGCCATCAAATCTCGTGTATTCATTAAGATTGAGCTCTAGTAGAGTGTAAAATTTGCATGCATTACTCTGAGCCTAAAATCATAGATCTCCAGATAATCTTCCAATTGGTTGGCCCAGTCTGAGTCTATCGCCAGACTCAACACAGAACTTGAAGTCTCTTGGTGCCTCAAACACAAGTACAATAGTTGAGCCCAGATTGAAGGCCCCCATTTGCTGGCCTCGTATGAGCTCTTTGCCACCAGTCTCCTCATTTACCAAATGAAGTTCGTCATATGAGCCTTCCACATATTTTCCTGGGCAGTTTGTCTTCAAACCCTGTGGTCAAAGTTTATCAGTATGTCAAATTTAAGTATTGTTTTCTTTAATGAAAGTCACTCAAGAAATCAACGTTAGTATTAAATAAATTGCCATTTACAAAAGCCATGGTTAATCAGAGCTGAGAATCCACAAAATGTGATACTGATATATAAAATACACTGTATGTTTTTTTTGAATATACAGAAGCTGTTAGAGAAGCTTGCCTTATCTGCAGGCCACTCTAACAAAGTGGAGCTCTAATTATGCTAAAGGAGCTGAAGCATGAGTGGCGAGGCAGTAAGTGTTGGTGAAGGACTGAGGGTGAGAGAACAACGTTTTTGCTGTTGCTTTTGTTTCCCAATACCGATTTGGCTCCTATATCATCTTTGACTTCAGTGCTCTTGCCTTCATTAGCCATACACCTGCCCTCATTAGCAATGAATTAGCCCTCATCTATCACTCAGCATTAACAAACTAATACAAAAGCTACATTAATATGTTATAAAACAATTGTTGTCTTACTGTATTAAATAAGGCAAATAAAGTTAGAAGTAAGGTTTATGGTAATAAAATACCTCGTCAAAGTCCATTTCTATTGATCCCACATTAAATGCACCAACTGCTGAATAAGAGAAGAACCCGTACTTCCATGATCCAATAAGAACTACTCTTTCATTGTGGTTGAACAATCCTTGGATCCATCGAGTGATTCTTGGCTGTACAGAAAGTAGGAGCCCTTCAAAGGTTGTCAAAAAATATTTATTAGTTTAACTGATAAGTCAAATTGTTAATCTTTCTAGCAAATCAAAGTTTGGAAAATAAAATGCTTTGACCAATTGTACCTACAGTGCATTTTGAAAACATTAGAGTAACGCGATTCCAGTTGTACAACTTTGATCTGGGGCATGTAAGCCATTCATAAATTAACTATATAGGTTTTAAAAAACAATACATTTTATGTTTTATAATGTTCGCAAAAGTGCCTTAGTTTGTTATGAAAGCCAAGTACCGGTAGTTGCAAATGGCTTCAGATTGCACTTAGTTACACTGACCAAGGCTTGATTGGAACAGTGCTTTCAAACTGATGAGTGGTCACTGTCATCCCCCAAGAAATTACAAGCACCTAGCTGCCTTTGATGTCTTGTGTCATATTTGGATTAGCCAGTGAGAACTGGCATTTGATCTACGTACAGTACTAATTAAAGAATTAATGGTTGGGTTTCTATATAGCAACATTATTTGGGTACCTACCCATTACACAATTACTGTAATTAACACCAAACAAGGAAATTCTCCTTTTGTTTACTGACCTGGGAAATGTCTTCTAATGGCCACTTTCCATTCTGTTGGAGAGTAAAACCAGTGGAAATCTCCTGGGCTCAGATAAATAACACAATGATACAACTGCTTTTCCTGCCATTGCTCCTTTGACTCAGTGGGTACAGAGTCTGTGACCATGCCCACTTCTGTGTGGTTTGGCCCCAGGAATGTTTTTAAACAATATTTTATCCCCTTCACTTGCTCCAGCATGTCATTTTCAACAATTCCAAAGTGTAACAATTTGCCATCTACTGGACTAACCTGACAAATATAAGTGAGAACAGAATCAGCTATTGCAAATTGGTTTTGCAAAGATGACAAATAAACCTTAAATATAGGCTTTTTATAAATGCAGCTCTTCCGAGGTATGGTTAAAAGCCAGTGTGTTACAGATACTACATTCAAACATATCACAAATGAGGAAGAGCAAATCCAAAATTTCAATTCAAGCTTAGATCTTGAAGCTACCCTATAGGTCTGGTAAAAATGATTGATACAGACAGTAACATGTTTGTGGAATTTCACTAGTCAGTCTTTCTCAAGAGTCCAGATTTGAAGGTGACGTTAGCCATCAGATAGAGGAGGTATCACTCCCCGTATTTGGCTGTGCTTCAAGTCTCGATTGATCTCTTTCATTCATTAATTGTCAAATTTGTATTTTAAATTGTTTTATTTTATTAATATTTTTGAAAGGTATAAGTGAATACCGTTGACTTTTGCTATGCTGAACCCTCAACAAAAAATATATTGAACCTCCACTAACTGTGTCTCAAACTAAATTCATTCTTCTATCAAGCCACTTTCTTCTTAATTTATTCCTGATAACTTGAACTTCTGAAAACTCGAACCTCTTTACACTTCCCTTGAATATTCGAGTTATCGGAAGTCAGCTGCACAGTCATGTACTTTACAAACTACTTTACACTAAAACAAATGAAAGGTTACACAATGTGTACTTACTAAGGTACTATTCTGGTCAATCTCTCTTTTTCCTGGTTTTAAACTGCGTTTAAAGAATGATCCCAAATTTTGGTATTTCCTAAGATCTTCCTCTACAGCTTCCTCCAGGTCACAAGAGAAAGCCCACATGTACAAACCCAATAAAGGCCTTCTAAGAAACACAGGAAGTTCAACTTGATGAAATGTCCCCCAGGCTCTTGATAATAGCCTGGTTGGTAGAGTCTTTAACAGGCCAACCTGTAACATGTGCATATATTCAAGTGTTAAAGATGAAAACTTCAAGACAAGGCCAGCAAGGCCTAAATACAGCAAATGTATGAGAATTTCGAACTTGACCTCGACTTGAAGTTATTGTGTGTGGTCACTGGTCAGGAGCAAATTAAGAAAGTAAGTGTATAATAATTATACTCAAGGGTTCTTTAATTTTTCTAGGAGGGTCCCTCAAGATATGGAAACAGTTTTTTGCCATCGGCCATATAGCCTGCGAGCCGGCTCATTTCGGTAGGGAAAGGGCCCTTTCCCTACCAAAATGAGCCGGCTC
>JAOBYE010722189.1:0-10464 GCA_025403585.1 Parazoanthus swiftii
GGAGGCGGGAGAGGGGTATGGATATGACAAACAAGGTGAGTCGTTTTAAGAGGAAATCGGAGAGAGGATTTTATACAGTTATTTTTATTTGAAGACTCGGACATGAAGCGTGCTCAGGATGGCAGGATTTATGTTCCCCTACAAGGTGACATCCTACTGGTGTTATACTTTAAGCCGGGCCCGCCCACTTAAGAGATATCCCCTCTATAAAGAATAGCTTCTAAGAAAATAATAATATATGTGTTTGTGCGTCTCCATGTATCCGTTTGTGTGTCTATGTCAGTGTGCTGGTGCGTATGTTTGTGCATCTGCGTGTGTTTCTTTGTCGGTGTTTATCTGTATCTATCTGTCTAACGTATCTGCTGTCAGTCTGTCTCTCAGTGTGTGTGTCCATTTCTGTGTGTATATCTGCCTGTGTGTCTGTGTTAAATAAAAGGAAAAAATAAGACGCAAAAAAGCAAAGGAAATTGTAACACTGTTGAGAAGTTGAAATAAGACTTATCGATTTAAATACTAAAATCGTTTTTTACCGGTATTATATGGTATGGACAGTCTTTTGGCTGCATATTTCAGCCAAAACACTACTGTACCTTTGTTAGAACTGTAGAAGAATTTTTAACCAAAACGCTCTACACGTATTTCAACTTTTAGCAGTTTTGAGTGATTGTCAACTACTTTTTGAAAACAATAACTTCTAACTGAAGATTCATGTCAAACACACTAACACCAAGTTTTTATACCACTTCTTGTCTTTCATTTGACAGTATTTGGATTGTGACAGCCATCGCTGCAGTTGTCTTCTCACTATGGCTGTGCAGCTACTTGTGAGTATACTGTTGATAATGGGTTAAGAATTTGTTTTCGAAACATTTCAATATTCTCAAGGTAGTGGAGCACTAGTTTTCATGATAACCTTCCCCTTTCTCCTTCAAATCGCTCGAAAATGTGTTTCGGCTATAGCCTTAAAAATTGATTGGTGGACTGTTGAAACTAATTTAAACAACGTGTTATCGGTATTTTTTGTGGCTCTTACTCCGATCGTTGCAAAATCCAACACAAAGTCCTCAAATATGAAGCGGCTCCACACAAAGTTTCGTTAATTTCCGGCGGTGCTGAAGCTCACACTGACCTATTAATTAACTCAGATTGCAGTCAGAACTCAGTAAAAGGGTTATTAGTATACAATATCAGGCCAGTATCAGAACGATTTCCATATATTAGCTCTGTACTACCTTAAATGCTGAAAATGTAGAAAGTAAAAGAAATATTACTGTCAGGCACATTTGTCTGGTTACCAACTGGGAGTGACAAAGCCGAGCAGACAGTTAGTAAATGAGATGACACTAACCATACTGTGAACACAGTGAGAGTAACAGGTGGATTCACAGGCACACATACAACTAACTGAAAATCAGACCGAGGGAAAAATGGACAGACAGTTAGTATGCAGAAGAGAAGTAGTTAGACACCGCCTAGAAAATCGAAGTTACTGGACGCCTCAAGACGCATTTTAACAGAGATTACACGACAAAACAGTTTTATTTAGTCTGAAACTCCCGATATACAACACCAGCAAACAAACAAAAAAGACGGAAGGACAACTGACAGATGGACTGATTTCTCGACGAACAGCGGCTGATTCTATTGTCAGCCGGATCATCGGACTTACTGTTCAACAGACAACCGGACGGTCAGCTGCTGACTTTTCAGATGGATGGACTGAATGACTGACAGACTATTGGGCAGATTGACTAATGGATAGTAGGACGGTCACTGAATGACTGAGAGACAGACAGACTGTTGGACAGATTGACTAATGTATAGTTGGACGGTCACTGAATGACTGACAGACAGACAGACAGACAGACTGTCGGACAGATTGACTTATAGACCAAAGGACGGTCAGCTGCTGACCGTTAAGATGGGTGAACTAAACGACTAACAACCTCTCTTTCATTCTGCGCAAAAAAACAGTTTGTACTTTCGCAAGCGTTACACTGGCATGTGCAGCTGCAGCCTGTGTGCCGTGGAGAAGCCCCGCTGTTACTCGGGACCGACGATGTACGAGAACATTGACGCACGAGAACAACCGAAAAATGGAAGAGCGCAGGAACTGAACGACCTGGAAAACAGCCAGAAGCCAGATGAATCCAAGACAGAGTAGACTAGCTTTTCGTATTGCGACATAAGCAGAAGGGGAGACGGATTTGGAAGCATTAAATGGTTCCTCGGCTGTTTAATCGAGTTGCGCGCAAAATTCTCTATGAGCTTAATGTCTGTCAATTGCATAACAGAAAAACAATGCTTTTGGTTGAAGATTTCACGATGGTGGCGCCGGAAGATGAAAAGTGAAAAATCCAGTTTAGAAAACGCCGACTCGTGGATTTGTAAAACCAAAGCTTTATTTTTATATTATGCAGCAAACCTAAGCTATCGGGTTTAAAGAGTATTTTGGGTGCAACTTGATGAAGCAGTCGAGAGTCAATTTATGTGAGTATATCAAGAAATGGAGCCGTAGTCACAGACCGAAGCTTGACGAATAGGAAGACGCTTCTCTTTTTCCTTGTTGATTGTTGTGCGTCCGTCGAGTTTTCCCAATGCTTGTAGACGATCCAGTGAAAACCGGCACAAATATTTACTGCACTGAAAACCCCGGTTATAAACCGTGGGTTTATTTTGTTACGTATGGGGTGTAATTGGTTTATAATCAGAAGACTTATAACGGAGGGAGTTTAAATACTTCCTGAAATAAGCTATTTATACACTCTATCATAAAAGCACGGAACCCTTTTCACAGTAATTCGGCATTGGTTTGTAAAAGGGAAATGCACGATATATCCAGCGGGGAAGAAATGTTTGTACACTTAAGATTAATATATGGGAAAATAAGTGTAAAACGTAAAAAAGGGATTTGCAGTCGAAGGTCGACCTATCAAATACTTATGTTCAAAAATCGTTCTTCCACTCCCCCCTGCTATGCCACTCAATTGCAAAATCCAATGGTCGGCCCCTAATGGGCAAGGGTTTTGAAGATGGCACGACAGTTTTAAAGGGAAACAAGCATCCAATAACGTTACAACTTGGTCTATAGTTCAACTATTAAAAAAATCTTTAATAAGTTATATTTTCCAGGTGAGCATGTCACGGGTCTCTCTAGCAAACAAACTGGCTGACACCTTTAGTGCTGGTAGCGGAGATAAACTGACAGTGTGTGTGTGGGGGGAGGGGGGGGGTCTCCCATATACAAGCTATACGGAGGCGTGCCAACCTTCAGAGTAAACTTTTTGGGTCTTCTGATCATACACAGGGTATAATATTCTTTGATTTTCGAAAGTTTGCCATAAACAGGGTCTAGATTTTATGTGTTTTAGCAGAAAAAGCCGGGTATGATATTTAAGCTCAAAACCGTGAACGTGGTACTAAATTCTGAGGATTTTTCTCATAAACAGGTTTAGGGAATGTCGAATGTCTAGGCGGAATCCCCCAACCTGAACTTAGGTTGTATTACCCCGGGACAAACCCCCTCCCCTCCCAAGTTCTTGCTTAGCTCCTGATGGAGAAGAAGTGATAAAAACATAGTTAAGGTAAATAGGGAATTTATTGACAATTAATACAACAACTATACGTTGCTAAACCACTGGAGTTGCCTAAATAAGCTAACTGGCTGCTGTGATATTTACATATTTAGCCAAATCTGAACTAAAAAGCGGCTATAAAATAACTATGTATGTATGGAAGGAGGCAAAAACTGCCTCTAGCTATAGAACCTCCTTTTAAAAGGGGGCGTTTCACCTCAATTTGGTGATGAAGAGGATTGGAAAAGAAATAAGAAGGGAAACAAGTTTTAGAAAGCAACAAACACTGTACCTATTAAAGTGAGCAAGTGCCACTCTTCGAGTGGCATAGAACTGGAGTTCTTCCATTCAATATTAACTCCAAAAATTAATTTTTACTTACTTAAAAACCAAACAAACAAAGAATTCCTTCTAAATCAACACCTTTCACACTAGCTGTCTTATCTCCTTTCGCTCGTCTCCGCCAAAAATTTTCAAAATGTTCAGTTTGAATCTGCATCAACTTTGGTACTATGTCGCTGTAATTCAAAATTTTGGTTCTTTAAATTGAAGCCGAGATAACGACAAAATATGACGTAATTAAGCGGAAAGTTTCGATTTGGGGTGAAGCGCCTCCCTAAAAATCGGAAGTTTTAAACACTCATTTCATCGAAATTATTCAACATCTAAAGTTCAAGTTTTTAATGACTAATAATAATTACGCCAGGTTCTATGGAATCTTGGTTTACATGCTATATTATAATTATAATTATGATTAAACATTTAAATAATGGCGTGTGTAACTCGCCTATGCTCTTTTTTTTTCTTCTACATTTTTCAAACATCAAAATTTATCCGGCAATAAAAGTTTTTTAAAAAAACGACAGCAGTCACCTCCAATTAAAGGTAAGCAAGATGTCATGAGAGATCTGTCAATAAACTCGAGTGCACCGGTATTACCTGTAGGACCGGTATTACCTGTAGGACCGGTAGGACCAGTAGGACTGGTATTGAATGGCCCTCGAATTTCACTCGCAGAAATTACTGTACGTGCTCACGTAAACTTCGTCAATAGTGCTCGCGCGCATGCTCGCATTTTTGCCATGACCCGGATGCTTGACTTTTGTTTGATAGTGTCTTTGCTTCTTTATGATGTTGCAGAAACCAGAATGCTCTTGAAATAGATGCTACTTTTAACAGTTATCATGGCATGTATGCAACACTCTTACACTACATTCGGTAAATACCGCTAGTTTGGTGTTAAAGAACAGAGTACTTGCTGCTCGCAAAATGTTACTTCCAAGTGTTCGGTACTCGCAAGGTGAAGACTTAAATAATCTGTCGTAAAGTCAAAAAGTGCCGCTGTGCTTTATGTTCAAATGTAGGTAAGATACCAGATGCAGGCAAGAAACAGTCAATATTCCTATGATTGAAGGTGAGTGATTTCAAGCACTTGCTGTAAGAATGCTGTTGATGGTGAAAATTATATTTTGAGAATGCGTTTTGCCGCCTGTCTGAAATCGCGTCTGTAAAAAGAATAAACTAGTGGATTTGCAAGAGATTGGACCAAGATAAACACCAAGGAAACTTTGTCTAATGTTTCTGTATCCATGCCACTCCCAATATCAAAAGCTTTGAAAAAATTGTGTAAAGTGCGCGGAATCCAACAGCCAACAAATATAAGGACGATAATCAAACACGAAATTGTTCCGTTTTTCTCCTTGCGTTCAGCTCTTTTTCGTTGCGTCCTGGTGTCAGGATACAGCGAGTTTCCTGCCCGAACTGACACTCTTGTCCTTTGTTTACTTATGGCAATGGCGATCCTTATATTTATAGCTGTGAGAGCACACATGGGAAGCAAAACACAAAGAAATACCACCGATATATCATAAATTTCTTTGTGAGTTTTGTTCTTAAAAAGATTCCCCTCGGAAGCAGAGTTTATTATTTGTTTCATAAACGCGAGCGGTAGTGGAGAGACCCATGCAGTTATCAAAACTTTAACAACTTGTCGTGTTGTCATGCTCAATTTATAACGCAGTGGGTCCATTATTGCGAAGTTGCGGTCGTAAGTGACAGCAAGTATATTAAATGTGTTAGCGAGGAAGCCAAAGTCCTTCAACCCGTCAAGTATGAAGCACGTGTCCCGTGTGGTGACGTCAGTGGTCAGGGGGGAGCAGCCGGTACAGAGAGAACCATATCCCGGTACGATAAGAGCAGCTAAGATCAGATCAGACACCGCAAGACTCAAAAGGAACTTGTTCATATTCATAGATCTTAGCTGCCGCGTTGAAATAAAAACCGCGCACGTAAAGGCGTTACTGACTAGTATCAACACACCTAATGCGCCGAACACGGATATGACCGCTACGTCATCAGCTGTATTGCATGCCAGCCCCGACGCGTTCGGGAAGTTGGCCGTCGGACGTGTAGTAACGTTTGCCATGTACTGAATTAATGCCTTATACTGAGGTAATTATATAATTGATATATGATTGTATGTTTCGTAGTTATAACAAAAATTAACCTTGAATTTCTACATAAAGTGTAAGTCGAGAGCCGTTTGTATTTTGGCCAACAATTTGCTGTTTTTAAAAGTGTTTTGTTTTAATCGGTTTGCAAGTTCTTGTTAAAAAGTCTTGTTAAAATCCTGTAACCCCGGAGACCTGCTGACTTGTTCCAGTTTTGTTTTAACTCAGACTTCGAAAAACTTTCAAAGTTTTTATGGTCGATAAGTTTTAATCCGTTTTCATACTCTCTGTTAATCTTTCTTGGTACCTCGCTGTCGCCTCTTATTCCTTCGCTGATGCCAAGTTAAAATAAAGACGCTAAATAAACCATAACACGGTCTTGGAGTTTATCTATTTTCAGTACTATTTCCGCAAAGCTAAATTCTTGGTGACACTAGTTGTGGCCGGTTGTACAAATAACAAGGAAACAATCTGTTGTAAACTTGATGTCGACAGGGATTCCAGCGGGAATTTTATGGCTTTGTAGTACTACTCTTTGTTGTGGCTTTGTGCCGGTATGCTAACTGATTTTTCTTGGATACAGATAGCGCGTGAAGTTTATTACCGAAACTTTCCAGCTTTTGACGGAACCTTTAGCACTGTGTTTTTGAGGAATAGACTAGAAAATCTGCATAAATGATCTGCTTCTGCGCGCTATGTTACACTATAGACGAAAAAATGGCGCAAAAATCTGCCAATTTGTAACGCGTGTTTCACGTCGTTTTCAGTACTTTGCGATGAGAGCTGGGTCCGTTCTGTGAGAAAATAAGCAACAGAAACTTTCGGTTGCAAATGACAACAAATGTTGTCTGGTTCTGTTCAGGCAGTATGATTGCTTCTTATTAAATCCCCCGGAAGTCCCGGATGACGTCTGCGTCAATTTAAAGCATCAGTCTGTGTCGCTGGAGTATCATGCACTGAGAACTTTAACGTCAGAAGTCATCTGTGAAGACAACCTTGGCTTCTTGTTCACGCAAAATCAAACTGAATTCAAGTAGAATGACTCACTGAATCAAGTAATTCAATCTTTCCTTCCAAAGATAAGACATGCAGTCTCACAAGCTGACTTCCTTTTTACGTTGCTAAAAGAACTCCAAGACATTTTTTCCTGGAAGTGAAAGAGTAGTTACATAAAATATTTTATTGTTTCTTGAAGGCGTACTCCCATACTCTCTCTAATGTGCGCGCTCTTTTGATTAGAACAAGCGCGTGTATTACAAGAAATTATGTTCCATGTTGAGAAACATGTCACAGATGATAATTTAGTTTCCCTTATTTGTTGTCAAACTAAATTAACTTTAAAATTTTAGTTGTTTTTTTTAATAGTTTAAATGAGCCTTGATTGTTTCTTGATGCCTAAAAACAAGACTCGTTCTTCACCGGTTCAATGTGGCAATTCTTCTATTTCTTGTAAGTTTGAATGAAGATATTTTATCCCTGCTGAGTACTGTAACAGCTGCAATAATCGGTTTCAAACAGTTTTTGTGTTCCTTTGAATCTAACTTTATGACAGCTGTTCACTCTTTTTCTAGTGGAGCAGAACACGAAAATGGAATTTTTGTGTTAACTAGTCCGTTTCCATGCACTCTGAGTATAAAATAAAACAGCTTCTTACCCCATAAAAGCGCGGCAAAGTTTCACAGAACCTTGAGGTAAGTCACCCTGTTTCGCGGACGCCAGGTGTTTCTATGCTTTAACTGAACCTTGTAACTGACGATTACCAAACACCTTTAATTTGTGTTGCTACCTTTCCCAGAAGAATTTTTCCCCTTCACGTACCTGTATCACCAATCGCTTTTTTTTGTTGCTTCGTCGTTCCACATTCTCCTCAGTGTCTCACACTTTTTTCGATCCTCAACTGCAGATGTGTTAAAGAAATTATTCAAATTTACTGTATGTCATTCAACATCCGTTAGAAAATTAAAACGACTCTCCAACACGACATCCTATTAAAAAATACACCGTTAAAATATAGAGTGGTGTTGGAGCATAACGTGGCTTCGAAAATCAAGAGTGAACTGTAAGGGTTTTCCAATTTTTCTGAATACAACTAACTTCAAAGTAAGTACGTATGCTTTTCTTCAAATTTTTAGAAAGTTGGCCGGTTATTAGAATATTCAACGTCATAAGTGATCAGAGACAAAGTGTTTTGTGGGTGTTACTCAAATAAGTAATGAAGTAGTGCTCATAAAAAATTCTCGGGAGAACAGGTGTTTTTCAGAAGTACTGCAGTCCAAAAGCCTGACAGTCGATTCTCCGGAGATGAGGAACTGAACACGAGATAAAGAGTGGATTCTTTGAGATAAAAAATGTTGCCTGATTCAGACGTTGCTTTCAACTACACTTATTTTTCTATAAGAAGGTTTAAATTGAAAACTGCTTAATTTCAACATTACGTAGGCTAAAACAAACTCGAGATAAAATATTATAACAACTGAGCTAAACTTGAACAATACGTGTTTTATAGCGATTAGCAAACTGACTCAGTCTTGATGTGAGAGGGGGAAGGGCTATAACATCTTATTTTGAGCTTACAACTTGCAATTGTAGTCACTGGCAAGGTATCAGGGTCAAATCGCCATTCTTGTTTGCTGTGTGGTTGGATCGGCCTGCAAGGAGACTTGGCAGTGAAAAACGACCGAAAACTGCTCTGGTCTTTTATCACGCTCAAAATGTGGCCGACGCTCAAACAGATCCAAGATACGGATAACGAAAAATTTAATTCAGTTTTTTTCTTTGGTCTGTTTTACTTTTACTAAAATCATGCGTAAGATTTGACCTGCAATGCGTGAATTATCTCCCTAACGCTCGAGTCTCACGGTACCCAACGGCGTGAGCCTGGAGGGTTCACGTATTTGACTACTTGATACAATTTAGACTACGCATAGCCGATTAAATTTTAAATGTAACCTAGTTATGGCCTTAAAATTATATTTAGGCCTGGCAAAAACGATCTGGGGTTGGGACCTAGTCTGCACTGGATGGAATGAAGTTTGCAAGTATTGATCAATTTTGTTTAGTTGTCAATAAAACAGTCCCAAGAGAGGAGAAGAAGAAGAAGAAGAAGAAAAAGAAGGAGAAGGAGAAGAAGAAGAAGAAGAAGAAGAAGAAGAAGAAGAAGAAGAAGAAGAAGAAGAAGAAGAAGAAGAAGAAGAAGAAGAAATAATTCTAGCCTTAAATATAGGCCTTTTCCAATCACTCTAGCATTTCTTTAGGTAGTTCAGCGACCATCGAGCATCCAGCAATATAAGGGTCTTTATCGGCCATTTGCTCAATTACATGAATACAAATGAAACCCAAATAAGGCCACCACTGTTTACATTTTTTAAAAATAACATTACAGATCACTGTCAGTACCTCTCGATTACCAAGTGACCTATACATGTATCTTACCCGTTTTTGAAAAAGTGAACCTCCCCAGGCTTCAGTACTGATTTTACATCAATTTATCTCAGGTAAATATATTGTGGACAAGCAGTCTTTGAACATTTTAATATCATTTGGGGAATATCCACCAGCAGTAAATATTATCACTTAAGCGTGCATATTAGTCATATTAGTCATATTAACACTTGGTCCGCGTTTACGCGAGTTTGAAAATGACAGGGCAAAAATACCTTCTGGAAACTTCTCCGCACTTTTCCGGCTATTTTTAGGTGGCCGGAACTTGAGTTGCAATACAAATATATACATACATGAAAACTAGATAAAAATTTAACGTGCGACTTAGTTAAAAGATAAAGTAATGCGATATTGCACTTCCGGTCGCCCCCCACGTCTGACCTCGTCCGTTTTCTAAGTCCACAACGGCCATTACTTGTACTTCACTTCATCTTCTCCTGAACGAATTAAGCGAAAGATGTGGTACAGAGTGATAAAAAGGAAAGCGACTGTAGTTCTTGTGGTTATCTTTGTGTTAATCACGACAAAAGTGTTTTATTCAAGGGATTGGGGGCATAATCTGCCGTCAAGAGAAGTGCATGTGGAGGAGATGCGAGGAAAAAATGCAAAGGACGGAAACAGCTATAAGCTCCAGCATAACTCTCGTGCCACGAGATCATCAAAAACAGGTTTGGGACTCACAGTTTTGTTGTGTTTTGCTGATTTGTTTTATATTGAGTCACCACTTTGCAAAAAATAAATACATTTTGAACATGCAGTGGCACAAACGATGTTAATTTGTTGACAGGACATTGTTACAACGTGGAGCCATTGGAGTTTTAACAAAGTGTAGTGTTTCTGGCACAGTTAAGATAAATAGGAACAAGAAAAACATACGATATAAGTGGTGTATATAACAGAAACAACACGTGTAAGGTTAAGTCCCTTACAGCCGGTTTTAAAGGAAATATAGCTTGAAATAATAATACAACCTTGCATTAATCAGACTGAGGGGGGGA
>JAOBYE010722200.1:0-10464 GCA_025403585.1 Parazoanthus swiftii
CACACACACTACCGTAAGGCAACTCTTTAAACTTGCCCACTCATTTCTTCATGATTCTTATGACCAATCAAAATATGAAACCGTTCAATGACACGCCGTTTAATTCGTTGCAATCTGATTCTGGGAAGGCCATCCGGATATGGATATGTACGAGAAATCCGTTTTCAAAGCAACATTGACCAGTTGATATCCCGGTTTGGTAAATGTGTGTACGTGCTCGTAGAACATGTGCCAAAAATATGGAACGAACTGGATGACGCAACTGCATGCTAACCGTGCACCGCCCAGTCACGAACGCGTCAGTGTTGTATAAACACGTTTATTTAGGGGGCGACTCGTTAGACTTGGGGTTGGGTTTGGGGGAGGGGGTTGGGGTTGGGGTATAGGTAGATATAGTTTTAGACTCTTTCTTCGTCCGCTGACGACGGCAAAAATTCGAGCTAAGGGGTGGGTGGTTTTGAAAAAAATATCCTGCAAATTAACGGAGAAAAAAAAGGCCTGCTGTCAAAGCTAAGATTCGCCTTTTGAAACATAACTCCTGCAGCGTTCGGCAAGAATTAGATATAACAAAGATCTTGCGACGAAATAAAACAATTCCCACCTCCAACCCTTCAAAAATCTCACATTAATTGACATCACTGTTTTATTTATGTCAAACACAGTGCTAATATATCCATCTGAACAAGTTTTAAACCAAAATTTAGTGTGTTTATGATAATTAGAACACCTGCAAGTTACCGCAAAAGCTGAAGATGAAACTCAGTCCCGTAGCCAGAAATTTTAGTGGGGCGATGATGGAGATGGGGGAGGGGGTAAACCGACACCATAGAGGACTTCACAAAAAAGTATTTCAGGGGGGGTGATTAACACTAAAGACCGAAATTTACCAATCATGAACACAAAAGAAAGATTAAGTCATTTGCCACACTAAAGTTTAAATAGCAACTTGTCCCAAAATATGTTTTTATGTGTTGAAGTATTGTTTTTTAATCAACATGTTTCAATGGCAAGTTGGCAACCAGTTTATGAGTGATGTGTAAGCAAAATTTTGCCTAAAATTTGCCTTAGTTTTTCTTGTAATGTAAAATTTCCGATTTTCTCTGTGAAACTGTAATTAATTTTTACTGATTAAAAATCCTTCTTTCCACTAATTTGAAGTTAAATAATGCGGTCATGAAAAATTCAAGATGGCGGCCGAGATCGCCACACAACCCAAAATGGCGGGTTTACGACGTCATACCACGTAATAAGTCCACCAAAGATAACTCAAATTATTTAGACTGAAACGTTGTACACTTGCTCCAAGTTTCATTGTGTTCCCTGTTGTAGTTTACGATCTAAGGGCCGCGGGCACCCCTCCCCCCCCCACCCCCTCCCCTATGCCTTTAACCCCCGTGAGCGGGAACCTCGTGCAGAAAGCTTAGGGTTAAACTTCGTCTTAAATGAGCACATTGCTGTGGACCTTTCTTGGCTTGTGGAGGGGGGGGGCAGATGCGTGCGCCCCCTCCCCCTGCCTAATGGGCCACGAACTGAGCAAAAAGGGGGGGAGGCCTTTTTCAGTCAGTTCTGTTCTTTCTGTTGCGGTACTTGAAAGAAACAATTAATCTTGGTTTCAGTTCGCTTCAGCTAGATCCTCACTCCATGGCCATTTTTCCCAGCAGGCCAACATTCATAGAAATATCTGGCTTCACACAAAGTAAAGTCGGGCATTTTACAACCAGTTGGCTACTCCTAGTCGAAAATATGTCCACGTACTCGCACATACTTACTGTGCATGCACACCCGTGTGTTTTTCTAAAGGATTATTTTGGATTATATTGGATTATAAATGTAAAATGTATTGCTGTTGTTGTTGGACGAATTGAGCTGTTTTCTTCGACATTTAGCAACCGCCAATCAATGAATGCAAAATACCAACAATCATCAAGAATACAAAGATCGAAACTGACAATTTTTTCAACCAAATCCAAGCTTTCGAGTTTAGTAAACACAGTGTTTACTCTTAAATACCATGAATTGAAAATTTGGGGGGTGACGGAAAGTTGCCGTAAGTTTATATTTTTACTGATAAAATAACATCCGTACTGATAGCGGGTCAATTATATTGCTGTTCGGTTTCTTTGACTGCAAACTATATTACTTGCGTTTTAGTTTTGGAAGTTTCAATTGTAAATGCTTTGTTTCTGAATCGAGAAAACAGTCTGTAGTTTTTAGTGTTTTCTGGAATATTCTTGGCTGGGTATTCACTACGTGCTCGCAAATTTAATTGAAAGAACTAGATGAATTACCAGCAAGTTCCGGAGTTCAACGGAAGCATTTGTATTGGCATACAATGTTTAGTCCGCCTGTAGTTCTACACTTCACATAATAATAAGATTACGCCGTAAAGAATTTCAGTATTTCGTCTTGAAACGTTGTTATGGCTCCGAGTCTTGCTATGGCTCCCAGCCTCAGAATATTTATAATTTAATAATTTTTGAGCGATCTGGGCCCTACAACAAGAGTCGTTTTTTTAGATATACAATAATAAACAACCGCGGAAAAGGCGACCCTATTAAACTGATAGCACAAAACTATATTTTAAAACCAACAATGACTGGTAGAATTCTGTCTGAGTTTGAGATTTATAGCGACATGTAGCTGATAAGAGCAAGTGGCTCAAGAATTTTAAAATGAAATACCATTTGTTTATCTTTTTTCACTATAAAAACAAGCTATAAAAACGCTTGCAAGGTTGCTAGCTGCATTACACAGTGCTTCACTACCACATATTTTGAAAAAACTTTAATTCACATCTTTGAAGAAATATGGGTGTTCTAATTATTCGGTTCGACTTGTTTTTAAGATGGGGAAGAATTCTATTAAAATGGAATTCGAGCTTATCACTTGTAAGTATGTCAGTTTGGTGTTCTTTGCCATTACAAACCCAAGACAGGCTGTCTCAGTAATACTGCCTCAAGTAAACACTTTTCCGTCACGTCCCATTCGTGGCCAGTACGTCAGCCAAAATAAGAAATGAAGTGCAGAAATAAAGCAAATGCAACTGACAGAGTGCCAATAAAGTGTTTCGTTGCGATATTGTATCGGGGCAATCTCCATATAATTATGACTATAAAGGATTTTCCCGCTTTTGAGCAATGACCGAATATTCGCTAGGTCAGGCATGTCATAAACCGACAAACGAGATGAGAACGGAGATGCAATTTTCGCTTTCACACGGATAGTTTTATACGTCAAATATCGATCGTAGAATTATATATCCTTTCTGGTCGTCCCTAGCTGAAAGTTGGGAAAAAGACAAATGACGCTGACAAAAAACGTAAGACCAGATTCGACAACATTCTTGTCGCGCCTTTTATTCATGAAGTGAGTTTGGCATCAGTCAGTACGATAGGCGATGCATCCGTTAGAAATCTTTTTCACGTGAAGAAACTGTGGACGGGAACACGCGCAGCGTACCCCGTAAAGCATTTTTCACTTTGAAAAATACAGACTGATAAGGTTGAAATCCACGAATCATGTTGAATTCAAATGAAAAATACCCATGTTAGGAATGGTATATGACGATATAGTCCAGTGACTTGAAGTGACGAAGAGAAGAGAGAGAGAGCTGCAAATGTTTCGTTTCAGTGCGTCGCTTAACCATTAGCTCTTATTTATTGCACTCACCTGCATTCGAATATGAGAATAGGGCTGTGAGTGTCAACAGTATGATCAAATTCATGTTTCGTCCTCCGTCTTGTTTTGTATCGAATAACAAAATGTTGGTTCGCTTAGTGCTCCGTACTTCAGGCAGCTGTGCGTTAATCAGAACCTATTTATATTTGATTTCTTAAGTGCAAACAATTGGGCGTTCCCTTATTAAGTCTGCTCGCCTTTTGAATTGCCTGGAACAATCATCGGTTTCCTTCCACCTATCAGGGATATTTGCTTATGACAATTACACGTTTCGAAATTATTTGGCAATAGGGCTCGCAAACATACCAAAACCGTCAAAGAATTTGAGATACGAAAATTATTTTGTTTTGATAACCATCGATATGTCTTGTAAATGGATCATATATTTTTCATGGTCAAGAATGCTTCGAAGATTTTTTTGACACATGAATTAACGTTGTTTTTCTCTAGGTTCCTGTGTTTATTTCCATGACAATAAATACTATTTTTGTCCAATATCCAAAAAAACCAATTGCGTTTATACTTTCCATGAATTTCAACAAACTCAAATGAATCACCTGTCGAGAGATTACTCTTTGATGAACCCTAAAAGGTTCTCTCCTGGAGTGTTTATTTTGTTACAATTCAATTTAATATCTCGGATTTTTCAAAGCATTTCTGGAAGGCAAAATTATCAGTATGAACACCGAAACGAATCTCAGTAGCAACAGTGTTTTAGTTAGTTAATTAGTTAGGGATTTCCAACAACCAATCGTACTCCTGTCTGATCTTACCTTAAAAACTAAAAAAGATTTATGTTAATAATAAATATTTCTCAAATGCCATTTTTATGCTAAAATCAGGATTTTTCATAACCTTTTAGCCCCACTCAAAGACTTGAATCAGAACCTCTAATGGAATTTAGATTTCTGGGATCAACATCACGGCTGTTTTTATGGAGAAAACTCGCATCACACCAAACCCATCCGATCTGAACAAATATTGATATATCGATCTATTAATTTAAAAGAGAACTACCTTGTCGTGGGTGGTGTGGAGAAACAAAACTTGTGTTTTCTAAAGCGTGTTACAAGGTGTGTGAAGTATTATTAAGTTCTACGTAGATTGCTTATATCGCTTCTGGGTCATGCACTTACAGGCACGCAACTTAACCTTGTGGAACGCATGTGTATCATATATGTCATGCAAGTCTGCACGCCGTGGCAAGGTTTTCGTATTTTCTTATGACTGTAATGTTGAATTCACTCTTACTCACACTTCAACGTCATAAACACAGAAGAGTCGAAAATGAGAAGAAAATGACAACTTTTGCTTTTACAATATGAGGAAACAAGTGAGAAATTACTATATCCGCCGATAGGGCAAGGGCCCCATATCGTTTGGTTCCTGAAAGGCCGTACAGAAACCGCACATATTGCCAGCAGTAAAGTGGGCGGGGAGTGACGACGCAACAGGCTGAATTGTGCAAGGTTAAAAACGTGCGCGCAATACTTTTAACGGAAGCCGGGGTGGACTAAGATTACTAGTGATCTATACAAATATTTATGACATTTATTTACTTTGCTATCTTCGAGGCTCCGAGGAGAAGTACAAAAACTCAAGGGAAAGCTAAACACGCAAGTTTTTGAAAACTGTCATTGTGTTATCTCTATCCAAAAAAAGAAAAAAAAAAGAACAGCTTATTGTTGCCTTACAACCTCTTTTTCCCTAAATTATGTACACATTTGTTATAAAATGTCTATTAATGTTAGTGTTTCTGTCTGTCTCTGGCTGTCTCTATCTCTGTCTGTCTGTCTGTCTGTCTGTCTCTATTTCTTCATTCATTTTATTATAAGTTTAACTTCTTAAATAAACAATTAAATGAGTGAATGAAATATGAATAAATTCAATGAATGAATGATTGAATGAATGAATGAGTGAATGAATGAATGAATGAATGAATGAATGAATGAATAAGTGAGTGAATGTATCATTGAAAGGATTGAATGAACGAATAAATTGTAGTTTAACTTTAAACAGCGTAACAAGTAACGATAACACTAATTATAAAGGGTACATAAACATGTTATTTTTCAGTCTTGATTAGTCATTTTAGTTGCCGGCCATTTTTTAAAAAAATGGTAGTAGGACCAATAAGACAACAGAAGTAATTTATTTGTATGTTTCTGATAACTCTCTCAGTCATGCTAATAATTTTTATTTTTAATAAAGCAAGATTCAACTCAACTCAACTCTATTACTTTTTAAATATTTATTGTGAGATCGACTCGCATCGATTATCTATTTTGTATCTGCCAGTCGGTCAAAATATCTTTGTAAAACTTTAAAGAAAGTAAACATGTCATGGCACTGTCCGCAAAACATTTGACGACTTCAAGAGGAATCCGACAACTCTTCACGCACGCTAAATGGTTTCGAGGACCGAGATCAAAGCGGTTGCAGTCAAAACGGACTGGAGCGGAGAAAACCGGACCTTCTTGCTTTTCTGCGCTTTCGATTCGTGTTACGGATATCGAAGGTCCAAACTCGGCAGAAAAGCTCCTGCCGACCAGTTATTTGGTCATAGATAACCCAACTCTTGGGGACAAACAAATTTGCAACATCGCTAAAAACTGGAGACCAGACCTGAATTTGCTCTGAAAACCTTTTTTTAGTCGTGTTTCACTTCGTCGGACTTCCTCATAGAGGAATAAATATGCTAAGGACCTCCGCAATAACAAACTTTTGGGGACAAACGTGGTCGGGACTGTCACACGAAAAGACGTATGGGCCGTTGAAAATCTTAGCCTATAGGGGCCCCGGAAAAGAAACCTCGCTTCTATGCTTGCTTCCCTTTAGGCTTTGCGCGCCCCAAAAGCTTCACTTCGCTTGTCGTCCATTTTGTTCGAGAACGGTTAAAATTCGATAATTGAAAGCTTGTAAAGAATAAGCTCTTGACTAAAGAAGGTAAGTACTTCAGTGTATTACGAAAATTCACTAACAGGTAATTTTACCGTTGTAACTGCAAATTGTTTTGACTAGTAAGTACTGTTAGAAATCGGAATCAATCTTTGACAAGAGTCTGAGTAATTTTGTCATTGCAGCTGCGACTATTAAAAAAAGTGCATTTTATATACGTTACGAAGGCAGTTATATTGTTTATAAATCAAGTTCAGTAGAAATCGATGGTCTCTTTTGGCAAATGAGTGGCACCTTGCCCACCACCTTTCGGTAATACAGAAACATCAACATACATGCAACGATTTATCATAACTTTTAATATAATCATATGCAGAGACTCCAATCCCTTTTTACCTCAGTGTAAGAACCTCACGGCCGACATCATAGAGTTCTCTGAGAGATGCATGAGTGATACCACAGTGAAAACAATGATGACTTGTTCTATTTAGGTGAATATTTCGGGATACAGTGTGCACTTCACTCGTGCCGCTTTCATATACTCGCTGAACACGTTTCAGCTAAGCGTGGTTGAAAAACAATTTGACATTTTAAAGACCAAGTGGCTTAAAACCTGTATAAACAAGTTGCTTTATCATTACAACGTTAAAAGCTTCTTTGTACAAGACGTGAAAACCTATAGACACGTAACCGTACCAACATTTTTCAGTCAAACATACTTTAAAATAATGGTGTTTAGCATTTGGTATGAATGTAGTATTAGACTGTAATAAATCTATTTCAATTATGGTAGTCATCCATCATCTTGCGGCCTCAGCCAAAAAAGAATTTACAACATTGTGCCATCATCTCTTCTGGGAGAATTTTCACTAATGGGCAAGTATTCCATAGCTAGCCTACTTTTTCCTGTGATCAGATCATGTGAGTTGCATTTTTCCAACCTAAAATGTGAAGGTTTCTTTTTCATGCAAGATGTGATTAGATTAATTTTTTGTTTTGATAAGATGAAAGAGTTTGGATATTACAGAGACTACTACAAGACCGGCCATTAACCCTTTCAGCCCAAAACATGCCATATGGCATATTGCTGAATTCTCCCCAACTGTCTCCATAGTTTTCTTGTAACAAGTTGGGAGAATTTTGTTTTTCATCTTGGATAAATTGCTGTGTATGATCAATTGCTGAAAGGGTTTTAAAAGAGAAACTGTAATATTATACTTATTTTAACTATAATTATTAGTAATAATAATAATAGTGAATAATACTGTTGCTGTTGCTGACCATCCTTCAAATCATTGTTTCAGTGTCATGTCTCGAAACTCAAGTGTTACAAGAGTTTATGTTGGGAATCTGGGGAGCAATGGAGAAAAGCGTGAGATTGAAATGGAGTTTGAGAAGTTTGGTAAACTTCATGATGTGTGGGTGGCTCGCAACCCTCCTGGCTTTGCTTTTGTCGAGTTCATTGATCACCGTGATGCTGAAGATGCAGTGAGAGAACTGGATGGAAAGCGTGTTTGTGGTTGTCGAGTGAAAGTAGAGTTGTCACATGGAAAAGGTAGAGCTGGTGGGCGCCCCCTTCCAGGTGCACGTCGAGATGACCGTGATCGTTATTATGATCGATATGATGATCGATGGCGAAGAAGCCCACCAAGGAGGTTTGTAATGTAGTGGTTTTGTGGACTACTGCTCTTTTTATGAAATGATTTCAAAAATATTTTGAACTGATTTGATTGCCTTGTATGATTTCCAGGTCACATGATAGAGTCATCTAGCCTTCATATCTTTCAAAAGTAAACTCCAACTGCGAAACTACTATTCAACTCCCTTCAGCAATATTTGGCTTTCATCATCCCCAATTAGCCATTTTCATCTCATCAGAGAAGGCACAGCTGTCAGCTCGTCAAAAGTCAGCATCGGCAACACAGCACCAACAGTGAGACTGAGGCTGGGAAGAGACTTCTCAGCTTGTTTCATTGTCTGAAGCCATGCACCAAATCCAACATATAAAAAAATTATTAATCTTGACGAGTAAAATGTGTAGATTTTTTAAAAACTCAGTTACTCTAGATAATTTCATGTAGTGGCGGTCGTCAGACTTTCCACTTTTTCTTCAGTTTTTGTTAAAAGCAGATTTATTGTTAATTGGCAGAAATCTGATTTAGGAGCTCTTAAATATGGATTTGGACAAGAATTTATTAAGAGATTTTTACTTTATTTACCATTTCTTGACTGTTTTTGCCGTGGCGTTAAAAGATTATCACCATCTAGACAGCCAGACAGCCATGTCTATCCACCATCTCACCCCTGGCTCAACACTCAACATGTTTTGGCCAATATCATCGATACAATGAGGTCACCTTCATCACACCGCAAGCTGCAATCCCCTGCGACCTTGCATCTTGTCTCTGCTTCAGATCACCGAATGTTGGGGAACTCATAAGTAGTAGTAGTTTCTCTGTTCTTGCCTGCTTCTTAACTCCCATCGCACATCTAACCCGCCCTGCGAAAACTGGGTTCCTCGTTACAACCCTTCATCTCAGAGTTGGTGACAAAGCATGTGGTTTTGGCCAGCTGGCATCTTGGTGTAGCCATCTCTCACCAGGTTATAGTATGTTGATATCTAAAACTGTTAAAAATTAATTGTTATCATTCTTCTGACAGTGGGTAGTGTATACTACAGTATATATTCTAATTCAATAGCTATTACTAGCAATTTTCAAGAAAAGTGAAGTGTTGTGATCAGTGTATTTAATTTATCGAATAGCTTGGCTTGTTCTTCCTGAGTGTTCACTTGCAATTTTGAATTTCCTGAATGATTTGGTGTCAGTTCACTGTTCATTCTTTTGCCTTGGTGAGGACAGAAACAGAAACATGTTTGGTAATAAAATACCAAGACAACTCTGCTTAGATACAAACCACATTCAAAGAAGAATATGGTTTTCTTTCAAAACTGGAAGTGCTCAGTACAACATTTATCATCCTTATTTATAATGATCATATTTTCATTACTTAAGTTGAGAAGAAGACTGAAAAATTCCAAAAGTGATCCAAGATGACAAGCTTACTCTTTTGAATGGCAATGACCTATACTTAGCCACATGTTTTCTGACACATTTTTCTTGCATATAATTGAGTACCAGTTCTTTATTCTTGTGATATATTACTGCTGTTCAAAGTCAATGAGGACATAAAGAAAACTTAGAAGATACTGGCTTCGTAGATCTGAGTGTGCTGAAATAGTTTTGCTGCTATCCTACATGTACAGCAGTTACAGCAATTATTTTGCTGGAGAAAAGAAAGCTGTTTTCGCTGGAGTTATTAAACTTGGATATAATTTAAAATAAATAGGTCTAGTCAAAGGATTGCTTATTTACAACAGAACAAGTTGTAGAGTTCTACTTGCTCAAGAAGCTTGTTTATCCTGAGGAGTAGAGCTCAAAAAAGTTGCTAAGAAAACCTGGAAATTTTTGTTTGTTTCAACTATTAGTAAAAGTTATTCTGAGTCCTTTTATTGTCCAGAATGAACATTTTTGAAAAAGAAACTAATTTGTCAGAGTTATAATCAGTTATAATTAATACCTGATTACATTGCTAAAAAGTTGTAAATAATGTTAGTTACTTGAAACTCTGAAAATTGCTGAAGGAATATTTGGGAAAAATAATAATGAGTTGTTTAATAACTGAAGCTTTGGCAGTTCTATAATGTATGTTTTCAATGATTTATTGTTTCTGTGTTTCTGATTGCTCTTGTCATAGGATGTCGCCAAGAAGAGGCCGCTCTCCGTCTGGCGATGGGTATGTTCTCATATTTCAGGGTTCTCGCCAGGCCAAAACAGAAGGGCGCTGCGCCCTTTTGTTTTTCTCAGCGCCCTTTTGTTTTTCCTAGCG
>JAOBYE010722211.1:0-10462 GCA_025403585.1 Parazoanthus swiftii
TTAGCTTTAACAGATTAATGAACAGTTAAATTAATGAACCTTTAAACAACTAAGGGGATAAGAACGGAGGTGTATAGGCCGCGTTGTGAGATTTATATTAAGGCGCTGACACTATGAATAATTCTGGATAGCTCGAACCATTTACGGAACATAAAAAGTTCGAGTTATCGGGAATAAATTAGTGAGAAATTTACTTCAAATAATAACGAATTTATTTTGAGTAAGTAGAACATTAAATTCACGAAGAGTTACGCTTATCGAGACAACAGTGACAAAACGACATGAAGGGAGAACGTGTTAAGTGTTTAGTGCCAGTCTGCGGTAGGTTAGAAATATTCAGGGCAATTACAAAGTAATGACTTAAAAAGAGAACGAGTTTAGTTTAATTTTGCAGGGTGAAGGGTTTCAAATAAATCGAATTAAATGTATCCATTCAGCAAAGGGCCATCTGTGTTTTGCCAGACGTTTTTACTTAGTACTTCTAATGATAAAACAATAAAATTTTAAAATCTAAACATTTACTTACAAGCTTAATTATATTGGAAAGAATAATAAAGTAATAGTTAATTATCTAAAAACAAATGCAAAATGTATGTTACAGTTTGATATGTATAATAAAATGGTTTACAATACACAAATATAAGGGTGACAGTATTGTGAGAATAATGAGAGAATTCCTAAAAGAGGTCTTGAGTCTAGACTTATGAGTTTTTAGAAAAAAAACGGCAACTGTGTCGCTGTTTCTTGTTTGAAAAGGAAGGAGAATTACAAAGTACGCTCTGTCTCCAGAAGGGGTAGTGTTGGATAGAGGAGTTTGCAGTAACTTTTGTCCTGACGATCTAAAAGCACGCACTTGCCTATGGGGTTAAAGAAGCTCACAGATATAATCTGAAGCCAAGTCAGAAAGTGTAAGCGGATGTGCCGTCAAGCATGCACATCAGGGTGATCACATGTTTTAATGCACGAATGTAGATTTGCTTCTCAAACGTGTTCCTGAGGAGAGCAAACAAGTAAGTGCAACAACGCCACCTGTGATTCATTTTCCAAAGCTGTACATGTAACTTCAACGGTAGGGAATGTACCAGATGCCCATTAGATCCCTTCTCACTGTCTTTGTCAGCTGCAGGTGCTCAATGCGACACACTACAGGTCAAAAGGCTTTTTTTCTGCAAGTGGTACGATTATGAATTACCTCCGAATTTCATGGGTACTGTTGGCCCCTACCAGTTTTGTTGCCATCCTCTCCCAACAAATTTGAGAATTTAACTTTTCATGTGATTTTTTCCTGAGGTTGTTGTAAACTCTCACTTTTACAGTAATACTTCAATATTTTAACTGAACACAGGGTTGCCACGGTCCAGTGTTTTTAGAAAACGTTCCACGCCTTTCAGGTGTCGAAAGGAAAAACCCACTGATTCATTTAAATTTCAAGAAATTTTCTAGCGATGAGATAAGAAAACTGAAGGCAAATAGAGCTTCTGGTAATGAACAAATGCCTTCTGGTCTTTTGAAGCACTCTGCAGATGTCGTAGCGAAACCGCTGACCACACTGATCAACATCTCTTTAGTGGAAGGGCGTGTACCATGTGACTGGAAATCTGCTCAGGTAATCCCGCTGTTCAAGGGTGGTAAACTTTACAACATGGACAATTATTGCCCGATCTTTATCCTGCCTGCAGCCGCAAATATCCTGGAGAGGGCAGTACACATCAAGCTTTACAACTTTCTAAGTAGTAGAGAGCTTATCAGTACCTACCATTGTGGTTTCCGAAAGGGTCATTCCACAGAATCAGCTGCAATTTCCCCAACCGACACTTTCGTCGTAATATGGGCAAGGTATTTGGGTATATACATGGGTATTTGGGTATATACATGGGTATTTGACAGGATCAGTATTTATAGATCTGCGTTAAGCATTCGACACGGTGAATCATGAACTACTACTTGACAAGTTATGTGCTTATGGAATAGAGGGCAATCAATTGATGTGGTTTTAAGACTACCTACAAAACTGAAGTCATATTGTAGTTTTTCAAAACATATCTTCAGAGCCTAGTGAAATATCTTTTGGAGTGGCACAAGGATTGATACTAGGGCCTCTTTTTTTCCGTGCTGTTCATTAACAACTTGTCTGATGTACTTAAGCATTGTTAAATACTAATGTACGCTGATGATATTGTCATATTCTTTGCGGTGAGAGACCCAACAAAGGTCGAGGTTACTTTAAATGAAGATTTGCTCCGTATTCATGAGTGGACCTTACAAAACCGTTTGTTTATTAACAAGAGAAAAACTGAAGTTGTAATCTTTGGAGCTCATGCCAGGCTTTCTCAGATTAGTAATAGTTGTTTATAGTTTTAATTGTAAATAGTAAGTTTCATCTTATATACTGTTGTAAATAGCTAATAGCTAATCTTATCTTTTATACTGTTGTAAATTTTATTATTTAGTCAGGGCTCCTGATGATAACAATTTCTAAACTTGAAACTGAATAGACTACCCTGACGAAGTAAATAAAGGTTTCTATATATCTGTCTGTCTGTCTGTCAGGAAAGTGCGCAGACTTTATGTGATCTATTTAATGATTCAATCGACACGGGAATTTTTCCAAAGGAGTGGAAAATAGCTAAAGTAACTCGAGTTCATAAGGGAAAAGTTATCCCCATTATTTCTTAAATGTTTGTATTTAGTCAACTGTACAGCTACTTTTCAGTAAATAACATTGTGCTTAACCACCCAACTGTCACGGCCCTCTTAGACGCGACAAATGAATGGTATACAAATATAGACAACGGGTTTCTTAACACCGTTGTTTTTCTTGATCTCACAGAAGCTTTTGATACAGTGGATCACAAAATTTTACTAAGTAAACTGGAGCTGTATGGTATAAAGGGAGATTCGCTTAAGTGGTTTGGGTACAATTGGAAATCTCGTAAAATCACTTGTGGAGGACCACAAGTTCAATTTTGGGGCCCTTGCTTTTCTTGATATATATCAATGATGTTTCATCTTGTCTGAAACATACTAACCCAAGAATGTACGCAGACGATACAAATTAATAACTGGCGAAAGCATTAGTGATATAGAAGAGAAATTAAATTATGATCTTGAAAATTTAGAGTTATGGCTTTTAGCGGTCTGCGGTCAACGAAGAGATAAGATGGCGGTTTTCCCACTCTTCGAATAATTTCCCTGAAATCATTGTATTTTCGGTTTTTTTTCATTTCAATTTTATTATAATGGCAACTTTAACAGAAGAACAACTAAAAGAAATTATGGACATGGTTAGCAAGATTGATAATATGGAATTATCACTCCAAAACTTCAGCGATCATACGATCAACTCATGAATGATTATAAAGCACTCCATCAAGAACATCTTCACAAACTGACCACTATGTATAAGAAACTAAATTTAAGGGGAACCAATCACCTTAGCGATCAATTCACAAGACTATCTGAAACAAATCAATATCATTTGAGAGGTCGAGAAGCGAAAGTTATTCTACCCCAACCCAAATCCGAAAACTTAAGGCATTCTTTTAAGTTTATGGCAATACAAAAATGTAATGATCTCCCTGATCATTTAAGATCGATAAATACTCTGGAAGACTTTAAACGTGAGCTCTATTTCTATCTCCGATCTCCAACTCAGAAGTGATCTTGATTTTACTAGTATGATAGCTAATGCTCAAGTAGTTTAATTGAGAGTAGTTTATTTTATTTTATTTTATTACATTGTATTTCAACTACGAATATACTGTGTAACTTAACTATATGAATTTGTACTGTAAATAGGTTATTACGTTATTCTCACGGCTTTTGTGAAAAGCATTTTTGTAATTGACAAAATTCCGTGGCTAATTAAAATTCAATTTAAAATTCTGTTGGTCGGTCGGTCTATCTATTTATCCACAACAAACATCTCCGAATGGGTTGAATATCTGCTCTATCCCCTGGTTGAGAAGTTACATCATACATAAAAGATGATAATGATTTCTTACGCAAAATTATAGATCTCAATAACAATGACGCTCTCTCCCCCGAAAATCTACTGGTCACATGGGATGTAAAATCCCTCTACGCTAATATCCCTTACAACGATGGCATGAAAGCATGCAAACGCTTCATGTATGGAAAAATTTTTCTTTAAAGAAAATTGAGACAATCTTAAAGTTCATCGAGCTAGTGTTGACATGTAACAATTTGAAATTCCAGGAATTCACCACATTCAAAAGACGGGCACTGCTATGGGAACAAAAATGGCACCAACATACGCAAACCTTTACATGGGTAATTTGGAGACAAGCCATTGTTATGGTTCCGTTATATTGATGATATATTTTCTGTTGCAACACGGTCAAGAGAAATTGAACCAACTCCATCAACAATGTAACTTGTCTGATCCACACATTAAGTTCGAAAAAACAGTTTCATCCACCAGCATACCATTCCTCGACGTACAAGTCATTCTCAAGAATTCGAACGGCTAAATGCAAACTGACCTTTACTGCAAACCTACAGACACCCACCACTACCTCAACTGGACAAGCTGTCACCTGCAACACAATAAAACTGCCATTCTCCACAGCCTTGCCCTCCGACTCCGACGCATCTGCTCCAAAGACACCTACTAGAGCCAAAGAGCTTCATCAAATTCTCCTACAACGTGGCTACAAGAACGAACTCATTAAAGATTCCATCATGTCAGCCAGACGTACATCTAGGCAAGAGGCACTTCACCCACGTAACACCACTAGTAACCATGACCGAGTACCTTTAGTTGTAACCTACAACCCAGCCCTCCCAAACTTACACAAGATATTCCTTAACCACCAGCGGTTGTTATAAGCCTCGCCACGTTGCAAGGAGATTTTCAGTCACCTAACACTGGTCTCTGACAGAAGAGGACGCAACCTAGCACAGATTCTTACCAGCAAACGACTACGACCAGTAAACCAACACACGTCGATACCACGTCCCGTACCATCTCCACCGAATGCTCCTGATCCCACAAGCTCATCAGATTCCACAACAACAGATTGTGCAATCTGCAGACGCTCCTTTAACACAAACAGGGAACTTAAGATTCACGCCTCCCAAGTTCACAAACAGCAAAAAACCACACGTAATGACGCTAAACCCGGCTTCTGGCCCTACAAGAAAGATCGACGATGTGCATGCTGCAAATCCTATGAAATATTTGCACAAACAGTCAAAAGCACAACCACTCACGAGACTGTCGAACTCAAGCAGCACACAAACTGCCAAACAAGAATTGTTATCTACCTAATCTCCTATAAAAATGCAACAAGATAAATGTTGGGGAAACGAGTAACTCCATTCATGTCAGAGCAAACCAACACCGCTCAGACATAACGATAGGGGAGAAAACTATATCGACAGTTAGTTGGACATTTCGGAATGTGCTGCCGAAAAACCATGAAACTGACAGTCATTGAGAAAGTACAAAAGACAGACTATAAAACCAGACGAACAAGAAAAAAGCTACTGGATCAACAGACTAAAACCAACCATTATCAGTTTAGTCTGATCTATTACTATATCATTACTAGTTATCGATTTTATCAGTATTATCATTATCATTACTATTACTTTTATTCATCAACTCATCATTACAATATACGAAATTTTTTTTTCCGTGAGGGAAAATAAATGAATTTATGCATTGTGACGCGAACTAGTTCCCAGACTTACAGCAATTTGCCATACTGCCCCGACAATCCGGGACTTCCAGAAGGGGGTATGTAAGAGGAGGCACTCACTTCACCATCCTCTTTCCCCGTCGAAAGAACTATTAGACGTTCATCTTAGCACTCTCAAGTTCAAATCTCAAGTTCAAGTCTCAACTACAGACATCTTCCCATCATCACCTTGCCACGAGAAAGGAAAAAGTGTATCCTACAGTTATAAAACTTGATTTCATAGCAGAAAGTATAACCTAAGAAGACAGCATCGCTACGTGCCATCTTTTAAAACTAACCGATTTAAGAACAGTTTCTTAATCCATAATTCTCTTAAGGTTTTTAAATAATGTGTACACACCTTAGTTTTATACACTTTAGATACCAAAATAATATTATCAATACCCTCATAATTATAATCTTTTATAACACGTTGACTTTTCTTTTTATAAAATTTTAAATAATTTAGTAATTCAATTTTAACGATTGCAAAGGAATTATATTAAAGACATCTATCTTGATCTGTCTATCTATTTTAGTGGGAACAACAATTAGTCGCTGCGAATGGAATCTCAAGTGCCCGCCGTACCACGTATTCTAATTTTGGTACAATCATTCGTGCAACGGATTAAAGAATTCTTACTCAAAAGCAGTGCAGAAAAAGGTTATAGGCTTGATTTTAAACTTCGCAAAATATGTAGGGTTACTCTGCTGGGGATCGGCAGCCGCACGATAGACAAGTTGATTCGCTATGACTTGGGAAAAATTCGCAAGACCGCCTCCACTATACTGGTTTTTGAGATGGGATAGAACGACCTGTGCGACTTTAGTTCGGATCCCCAGACTATTTCTCAAGCTGTTATGGCTTGTACTTAGTTGTTCGCCACCGAGCTGAACATAATGCACACAGTCATTTGTAAATTTTTTCTACAGAAAAAGCCGCCTTTTCTCGACTACAATGATAGGGTGGAAGAACTCAATGCCGCGTTACACCACGCGGTCGGGCAGGCACAAAATGTGACACTATGGCATTATCGGGGCCTGTCGAGAAGTTACCCTCGCCGGATGGCGTACATCTCAATACCAATGGAAAAAATCTCTTTATAAAAGTTATCGGGGGGCAATAATATTTGCTGTTAAACAGGCCGAACAAAATTCCCAATGATCCGGGACGTCCCATTTTACACCGTGTTTCCGCAGGTGTCTCGTCAAACTGGAGTAGGGCATTACATACACAGATTACCAACAAATCATTCGGCTTTTATATGCAGGGCAGTTATAAGAGCCATTGCTTCGTGGCTACATATTTTAATATGTTGACTTGACGTGACACTACTGCAATTGACTGGACGGGCAACTCATACAGCAATGTATGACCGCTGACCATGGCCGCCAGCACAGGTTTAAAATCGACGTCTGAGAAGAATGCGAATCTAAACGAAAATGAACCACAAAGCATACCGCTAAGTCTAGTCAAAGAACTTCTAAAAGTACAGGAATCAAGTATGAAATTCTTTTTAGTGCCTATATGGATTCTACTAACACCAGAATTGACAATATGATTAAAGAAGTGAGAGATTTGAGGACAGCGGTCAGCGGTCGTCGGCAATGGCGGTCGTGAATTTTATAGCTCCCGTTATCCTGTTCCTTACTGTAGTTCACGTTCGTTCGACGTTCTCCAAACTGGATGGCATAGTAGATTAACACTTAGACTTTGGGTTGAATACACTATTCGCGCCTCGGCTGCCTTCAACGCTTGGTTTTGAGGTGTTACAGCGATGCCATTTCAACCTGGATCGATCCGCCATCTTGGATACAAAGCGAACCAAACTTAAACATCTTCTGGTGCTATCGCTACTGCTGATAAGCGGCAATGTCGAATCAAACCCGGGTCCTGTGTACAAGTATCCCTGCGGAGATTGTTCCTAACCAGTCAAAGTGAACCAATGAGGTGTCCAATGCGATTTATGCGATTTCTGGTTTCATGCTAAGTGCATGGCCATGAGCACTAGGGCATATGCAGGCCTAGCTAATTCATCTGCAATATGGATATGTCCGAAGTGTGGAGTACCCAACTTTACTAGCTCCATCCATGATACAGAACAAACTCTAGAGCTGTCAAATTCTTTTATGAGTTTATCCTCTACTGATGAAACCCGACTCAGTTCTAGTCCTCTGCTAACCGCAGCTTCTCCACGGTGCTCCACTCCAATTTCCAAGCATTCAAGAGCTCGATCGACGAAATTGCTTTGCATGGAAACAAACTGCAATAGCATTAAAAGTAGTGAGAGAGCAGCTGTGTTCGCCGCACATGTGGACAACTACTTACCTGATGTTATATTTGGCTGCGAGTCTAAATTAGACGAAACTGTACCGACACACAGTCATGTTTTCTGATGGTTATTCAGTTTATCGCAAGTAAAGATTATCCTCTGGAGGGGGAGGGATTTTTATTGCTGTTAAATCAGACATTCCATCATAGTCTTATGCAACCTCCTCTCTCCGACTCGGACGATGATGAATCGCTTTGGGTTTGTTTACACATCAACAAAGTGAAGACTGTTCACCTATGTACCTTCTACAAACCACCTAGTGCTCCATCGACCAGTCTTGATCACCTTTCAGAGTCACTTGGGAAAATATTCCAGTCCAACAGTAAATCACATCCATCAATTGTTATAGCAGGTGACTATAACATGGGTGATTTTGACTGGTCAGTCGAACTTCCACACCCTACCAACTCTACTACAGCTGCTGATATGAACAAACTCTTGGATCTTATAGAAGATAATGCACTCACCCAGCACGTCGCCGAGTCCACTCGTCCAGCATCAGGAAAAACCCTTGACTTAGTTCTGTCATCTAGTCCTACCCTGGTATCTAATGTTAATGTTGTCCCTGGAATGCGCTACCATGATACTGTCACCTTGATATTAATGCTAAGCCCCACAGAGCCCCAACTTTTCCACATAAGGTCTACTTGTACAAGAAAATGGACTCAGAAGACCTGCATGCAGATCTCACAAAATTGCAAGCTCAATTCTTTCAATCTAGTACCAACCGTAGTGTTTAAAACAATTGGAATTATTTTAAGAGTAGTCTTCTTGCATCAGTTGAAGCTAGAGTTCCCTCCAAGATGACCAAGTCCAAATTTCAACTACCATGGATATCTATTCCTTTTAAGCGGCAAATGAGAAAGCGGGACAAGTTGCTGAGCAAAGCCAAGAAAAGCAAATCCTATATAGCCTGGAATGACTACAAACGACAGAGAAACAAGGCTTTGAAACTTCTGAAGTCTGCTCATAACGAATACCTGAAAAGATCTATAGGGGATAACTTAGAATCAAATCCTGAGAAATTTTGGCAATATGTTAAGCATTCAAGGTCTGACGGTCATTTCTTTGCATATATCAGACAAGAACAAGGCGAATGCTCTGAATAATTATTTCCAATCGGTGTTCACAACAGATGATGGCAACCTTCCATCTGTTTCTGCTTCATTACCAGCTTCGATCGGCGATATTGTATTTGACCAGCATGGTATTCAAAAAGAACTAAATCGACTCAATGTGAACAAAGCTGGGGGGCCAGATGGTATACCACCAAGAATTCTCCATGACATGTCGTCGGAAGTTGCTCCTGTACTTACATATATTTTCCAGCAAAGCTACGACTCTGGAATTGTCCCTAAAGATTGGTCTATGACAATGGTGTCCCCAATTTTTAAGTCTGGTGACAAGTCGCAACCATACAATTACAGACCAGTGTCGCTAACCTGCATTTGCTGCAAGGTAATGGAGCACGTGGTTCTGTGTCACCTGAACAGATCCCATCAGCTAACAACATTCTTTCAGAGCTACAACATGGCTTTCTTGTGAAACCCAACTCATTCTCACAGTCCACGATTGGGCATCTGTGAATAACAGCCGAGCACAAGTTGATGCAATTCTACTCGACTTTTCCAAAGCATTTGATAAAGTGTCACATTCTAAGCTACTTACTAAGTTACAGTCCTATGGAATACGAGGAAAAACTTTATACTGGATCACAGCCTTTCTTCACCATCGTCACCAATTTGTTTCTGTGAATGGGTCGCACTCTGAAGTTGTACCGGTTACCTCGGGAGTCCCACAGGGCTCAGTGTTAGGACCTACTTTGTTTTTGTTATTTATTAATGACATTGTGAACCACTCAAACTCCACCCTGAGGCTGTTTGCAGACGACTGTATTCTATATCGCAAAATTGAGTCCTCGGCTGATCAAGAGGTTTTGAATTTAGATTTGGAAAACCTTTACACCTGGTCAAAAACCTGGCAGATGAGTTTTAACACCACCAAATGCAAGATTCTGTCTATTACGAACAAGCGGAACACTGATCGCTTTCCTTACAAGCTGGATGATGACCATCTCGAACATGTTAAATCTCATCGATATCTTGGAGTCACATGCAATAACCAGCTGCAGTGGTCTGAACATTCTTACAATGTTGCTAATAAAGCAAATAGAACACTGGGTATTGTTCGCCGTGTTCTCAAGCCCTGTGATGCTAAAGTTAAATCGAGAGCTTACGAAACCCTTGTTAGACCGCAACTTGAGTATGCCTCAGCTGCATGGAACCCTTACTACGACAATGCCATTAATAAGCTCGAACAAGTTCAGAGAAATGCAGCTCGCTTTGTCACAGGTGACTATCGGCGTTCTACCAGTTCTGCTGGGCTAGTTCATGCATTAGGATGGGATCCCCTTGAACAAAGGCG